>CM032231.1:102592500-102895000 GCA_019009955.1 Riptortus pedestris | reverse complement strand
TCTAGCCATGGTAAATTCATGTGGCGACTCTGTCACTCCACGCCCACATGAAAATCACTGACAACTAGACGGTATTTGACAGTATTATTACCAACGCGTTGATAAACGTGGGTAACCTGGGAACCGAAGTCACAATCTTTAACTAAATCTAGTGCTAAAACAAACCTCGGTTCCTCATCGTGGAACAATTGTGATCTGCGTAAAGAGTAGCGTTTGGTTGACTCTTCATTCGTGCTTGATACGAAAAACTCTGCCACCAAAATCCATGTGGTAGTTTCCCCGTCTTTCCTGTCATTACTAATATTTACATATTTGGTTAGGGTATATAATCCCAGGGCTGTGACCTAACCAGACTAGTAGCGGCGATGAGTAGTTTGAGGAAGGTTGGTAGGCAGCTACCGAAAATTAGTGTTTCAGATTTTGAGAAAGAGACAGCTGAAGAAGATAGCTGGAGGTGGGGTAAAGTTATTACTATTGATTTTAGCAGATTTCCCTTTAGGGAAATCAGCTATTGAGGTCGTACTCATGACGCGATTTTCGAAAAATTTCTTCAAATGTCCATCGATCCTACCCAGGAGATGACGAAAATGAAGTCCGTTCAAAATTATATATATATATATATATATATATATATATATATATATATATATATATATATATTTGTTTAATCGTTACGAAAATCGGGGTATTTAACCGTTTTATGTAAAAAGACAGATCAAGTTCGTTAATGGCTGAAATCGGACCAGAGGGAGGGGAGATTTTTCGATAATTCGCAATATCTCCGTAATTATGCATCGGATCGAAATATTGTATAGAATCAATCTTATTGCAAATTAAATGTACTATAAATATAGTTATATACATTTATTCTCTATCTTGAATATTAACCGAGATATTTGCATTTTTATGAAGTCTCTGGGACATGTGGTCGGGTATGATTCGATTAGTTGAGCCGTTTTCGTAACTACCCGGCTCAGGTGAAAGCTACTTCTAATCTTACCTGTCGTCTCTAACCTTACCTTACCTTTATTACTTTGTGAGATTTATGCAAATACGTTGTGCTCATCCGCCTCCCCCCCCCCTTCTTTAGTTCTTGGACTACTAAAATTTGAGTTATTAAACTATAAACTATTCATACAATTCAGAAGCCGTTTCAGTTGGGAATTTATTAAAATCAACTGAAAGATTTCTCATTGCCGTTTGTATTTACTCAGGGTGGTGTGTTAACAGTATGCAGATTTCTCTATTGTAAAACTTCACATGGGAAATTTGCTTAGTTTACGCAGCCCCAGCGTGACGGACTTTTTTTTAGGTTATTATATAGGTTTGACACATAAATACTCCGCATATATCATGCTTTATTGTATTTAGGACGAATACTTGTATAATGGTGCGTTGGTTTTCCTCATTTGGAACTATAAAATATAAATCAAATGAAGAAATAATTCTATTTAGCTTCTGGGTTTCACTACTAGCATTTTCTATTCGTGGGACAATTTTTTTTTTTAAAGACAACAGTCTTAAATGGAGAGAACGAAATTTTGGTTTCAAGTCATCATGTCTTTGAGTAAGAGACTTTGATTAATAACTTAGTTAAATTTGAACGACCTTAGCGATTATCGGCAAAAATAATAATGAATGACATATTTCTAATGATTAACAAGTTTGTTCTAACATGAATATTGTTATGTCTTTCTGTATAATTACATATTGTTGATAATTTTTTTTTTTTTTAGGTAAGTCACGAGGATTTTTCCATTTTAAACAGAAGAAAGGTTTATCGTAAGTAGCTTGCTTGAAACTCTGACATTTAATTTCTCTATATTTCAATTTCCTTCGATCAATACTATTTTGGATTCATAATAGAAACGTTTGATTTTTGTGAGTCTTATTTTTTAAGCAAATAATAAGTCAGTTTAGTTTATGAAGAAAATATTATTATTTCAGAAGAGAATTTCAATGAAATACTCCGTGGGGTTTTAGTAATATGAATTTTAGTTCCAGATTGACTATGTCCAATAATGTTCAAGGGTATTAGGTTAGTGCTGGATTCATCACATAGAAATATTTCATCATCGTAATCTATAGACAAAACATAAAAAAGTCCGCCACGCAGGGGCTGTAATAAGGAGATTTCCCGCGTAAAGTTTAACAATAGATAAATCTACATTCCGGAAACACAACACCACCGTGAATATTAAGTGAATAAATACAAACGATAATAAGAAACCTCCCGACGGAAAGCATCTGAAATATAAACAAACAGTTCAAACAACTTCTTACTGGAAACAAAAAACAAATACTATATATCTGAATATATCGTATTAATTTGATTGAAAACTATTTACCATATATAGTACTGTAATTTATAATGAATCAGAATAATTTTTATCTCAAATAATTAAATTTAAGTAGTTCAAAAACTTAAGAAAGGGGATCACGAGACCATATTTGCATGTATCTCGTATAATAAATGTCTCTTGAAAACTATATTTGGTATTTAAACTTCGAATGATTTATTACATAACCGTGTATTGTATATGTAACATGAGTAGATGTGGGGGTTTACTGAAGGCTGGAATCTGAAAAATTCAAATTTCTTGGTTACTGTTCAAGATAGGGAATAAATATATATAACAATATTTATAGTACATTTAATTTCCTATAACATTGATTCTACACATTTTTTCGATCCGCCGTATTGTAACGGAGATATTTCGAAATTTAAAAATTCTCCCCCTCTAAACCCCCCTCTCTCTGGTCCGATTTTAGCCGCTAACGAACTTGATCTTTCTTGTTACATAAAACTACTAAATGTTGAGTTTGGTAACGATTAAACTATAATTGCGACCGTTAGAGCGGTTACAGACACACACACACACACACATACACACACATATATATATATATATATATATATATATATATATATATATATATATATACTAGCTCAGATACCCGGCTTCGCTCGGGAATTCATTTGAGACTGAATGGTGATGGTATTTTTTTTGCAAGGCTTTACTTTGCACAATATTTTGACATTTACCCATCCCAGTGTTTAGGGTTAATACCCGTCGTTTCTGTGGATTTGTTAATAATAATATTATTTTTTTATGTATGACTTCACTGTCCTCCATATTGTCATATTTCCCGTTTTCGGTGCATTGTGCATAGATTTGAATTATTAAGGACAAAATATTAACATACATTTGAATTAGTTTTTCCCGGTGAGGTACCTGGTAGTTCATATTGAAAAGAATTGTTGAGCAAATTTCTCTAAATAACAAAATTTCTCTAAATAACAAAATAAACAACTTTTGTTATGTGCATATTTGCCGAAACCCCAATAGGAAACGAAATATCACTATTTTTAATTTCAGGCCTCCCTTGTAACCCCCACTCCTGCCCGTCCCTAGAAATGTTAGTATGGCTTATTATAGGGAAGGCGTTAGTGCTAATACACATACCGATGTTTTATTTGGTTCGGTTGAGTCTTTTGTGCTAAATAAAATTGTTGACTCCCGCTATAATTTTTAGCATATAACGCCTTTATACTTCGGTATACGACGAAAGTGTATATAACAAAAGTTACTCTAAATAACAAAGTAAACAACTTTTGTTATGTGCATATTTACCGAAAAACCAATACGAAACGAAATATCGCTATTTTTAATTTCAGGCCTCCCCTATAACCCCCCCTCCTGTTTGTCTTAGAGAATATTAATATAGCCTAAAGTCTAAGTTGGGCTAGTAGTAATATACATACCAAGTTTCATAAAATTCGGTTCAGCCGTTTATGCGTGAAAAGGTAACAAACATACACGAAAGAAACAAAATGCAGTTATGGTGTCTATGACATGTGAAACGAAAAGTTATCGTGAAATTGCCCACAAAAAATCAATGGACAGACAGAGGTTACAATTTTATATATATAAATATATATATATATATATATATATATATATATATATATACACACACATACATACAAACACAGTTTTGAACAGACCTCATCAGTCCGTGTCTGTCTGTACATCTTAAGGGCTTTTTTAATCGCGTCATGAGTACGAGAACGTTAAGGGAAATCTAACAAAAGTACCAATCAGTAGACGTGCAAAAAGTACTAGTGCCTAAAAGTAAATATCCCTTAGGAAAGGAGTTCAGCTTCTATAATATTTCAAAGCCTAAAAGTACCATCGGTAAACATAAAATTCATCCGAAAAATGTAACTTGATTTCTCTGATTATTTAGTTCGTGTCTTTTAAGTTATTCATTAATCATAGAGGTGCAATATAAAATTCATCTTGTCTTGAGTTGATTAAATTTAACTGCGGACTACTCACAATCCCCTGTGAAAACTCTTGTTTTCTTCTTTTATACTGCTCATTTGATTGTAACGTTTGTTCAGGATATTTAGCAGTGAAATTGATTTATTTACACATTAATCATTTTTGGGGGTTAATGTAGGCAGACAAGCCTAACGGAGGCAAGTTGTGGGGCCCAAGAACGAAGTTTTCCCTTAAACGAATTATCTTCCAAAGAGGGCGAGTGTCTTAGAAGTTTGTGTAACTCGATCCCAGGGCTCGAGGAGACATCGACCAAAAACTTCAGACGACCACCCTCCCCTTCGTCTTGGCCCTCACTAACTGCCCCCTCCTTCTCTTCAATATACTTATTTTTGCATTTTACTTAATTAGTAGTAAACAATAGTTGGTGGTAATTAAAAATGTTTTCTCCATTTGGGTGGTTTCAATTAGTTGATAGTTTTACTGATTTCATTGGTAGTATAACTTATGCTTTGGACATAGCTTTCATTTTGAAAGTTCGAACAGAATAGGCATAGAAATAGATTTTAACATTCCAACCAAATTAATTTATTACTTAATTAAGACAACTGATTTCACATGTAGCTTTGATAATACTTATTCAGAATTTGCTTATCATATTAATTGTGGTCTCTCTATCACCTTATACAAATGGTTACTAGAACTAATAATATAAGTACTAGCCTGTTGTCATACCTGTCGGTGGAGACCGTCGTCACTGGCTGATGGTCGAGTACAGCTGGCATTGTGCTATAGATGCGATGGCACCAGTACAACTTTTTGACGGGCTTGAAGATGGTGCCATCGCATCTATAGCACAATGCCAGCTGTACTCGACCATCAGCCAGTGACGACGGTCTCCACCGACAGGTATGACAACAGTATCATTTATATTGGCGGTTCTAACCCTTTATTTGAATTACCATAAGTATTAGCCCTTCTAATCGCATAAAAATAAGACAGGCATCACTCAAAGATATGAACTGTTTCGACACTCGGACTAACTAAGGGCTTTGACACCCTCCCTTTGTGGTAACCTGTCCAAAGGTAAGGTGTCGGTTCTCGACTTGATGGCTTAATGCTTAAAACAGGTCTTGAACACCTCATTCAGTTGCTAAAGATCTCCAAGGTCTGCTTTGTCAACCGACTGTGTGTTGTTTGGTCATTACCATAATCTGCCTGTATTTGTTACATATAAAACCAAGGTTCAAGTTTATTCATGGCCGAAATGGGAAGAGGTTTCTAGAGGAGAGGCCGAAAAATGTTATACAGCCAATCGTAATGTTAATGTTTGTATTATAATTGTTGTTGTATATATTTTTCTATTATTTGAATTTTTTTTAATGCTTTTAATGCCCAGCTAAAGTTTCTAGTATTCTACACATAAGGTACTTTGAAAAAGAAAAATACGGTTTGCAGTATACAGAAGATGTCATCTATATCTCACTATTCTGGGCCCTTATGGAACTCTGCACGTGTAAAAATATCTTTATTTTACACACCCACTACGTAAATAAATAAATAAAACCTTTATTTGTTCGTGCAAGCATATTTCAAATCGTGATGATACCGTACATTTTTTAATAATTCTAGTACAAATTCAACTTAAAGTTGAGGTCTTTTGAGTTCTTTTTGATTTTTCGTGTGCGAAGATCTGCCAGTTTATTTCAGGTTTAATCCTAGCGCAATATTGTTCTTCTACAAGTCTCTTCTTTGTTCAGCAGCTCTCTGCCATGTTGCCCCTCCACATGTAGTCCTCATCTCCAAGTCCCATGGAGCAGTCGGTCTTCCTCTCTTCCTCTTGTTGTTCGGAGGGTACAAATTGATAATATTTTTAGACCATTTGTCTGTATTCTCCCTCACCAGGTACCCACTATTATTTTCCCAAGCGAGGCTGCACGATGTTTTCCCCTGGCATTAAATTACCTAGGGCTCTCCACCTGATTAGTTTCCTAAAGCTTATCCTTTGATCGACTGCTGACAGCCGTTGTCATGCATACTGTTTAGAAGCATCACATTTGCGCATTAATTGCAGTACTGGTTCTGTTATTAGAGCTGGGGGGATTTACTTAGGAGGGTTGCCGCCGAAAGGCCTTAATAGGCGAGTGCGCATGCCAGAATGGTCGGCCTATAATTAGGGCGTGTCACCTGTCAATTATGAACACACTTCTCCCCAGCTAGCCTTTGCAGTGGCAGTGTTAATAGCGGCTATTTCATCCCGCTAACTGCCTTTAGTCCACTTAGCATCTACGTTTATTCGCCCGATAGCTTGTCCATCAGCTTGTTTCTTGTATTTGTTACAGACTTCGTTGTTTAATAAAATATATGTATCCGGAGTTGAAAATTTCACTAATTAGAAAGTCAGTTATTATACTTCTGACACGATTTTTCAAGCAGTTTTACTTGTTTCTTGTATTTGTTATAGACTTCATTGTTCAATAAAGGTCTGTAATATCCACTTATAGTCAGGCGATTTTCACTGTAACTACTATTTTATTTACCGCATCGTATCCATCTAGTCTTGTTTATTAAATACCTATGTATCATTCCTGCATATGGGGAAGACCCCGTGTGCCGAGTTTTTTATTGTATCCGATCCGTAGAGGAATGCACTAATCAAAATTTCGTTATCAGTGACAAGTAAAAGTTGTGTCTCGCGTTATAAGATGCATATCACATGGTAATGAGACATGGCTGTTAGATTGGCGCGAGAGAATAATTTCCCCAGAAACAGCATTTCAATGGTTATCCTCCGTCAGTTGTGTCCTTACCGATATTTTGAAATGCGGATTTATCGTCAAAGTGAGCGGGAGTCCACCTGTTCAGGGCTTATCTGAGAACCTACAACTTAATTGTCAAAATGCCCCCATGAAATTGGATTTGTGTCCCATCTTCGTATGGGGGATATAAAAAAATGAGAGTTTGTTGTTTTTTTTTATCTCAGGTTACCCATTCACCATTCTGTTAAGGACTTGGTAAATCTAGAGTGGTAGGGTAAACCTAAAGCAGTTGGTAAAACTAGAGTAAGAGGGTGGGGGATTCTCTTGTCGACAATTGGATTTTATTTAGTGAAGAACTCCTTTGTCTCATCCTGGCTAGAAAAAACTGGTACTTGTAGATAACCCGCCCCATTTAACCTCAGTAGCACGAAGTGAACATTAATAAATTAAAACCATCATATTTATACAACAGCTGGTAGAAACGTGATAATCGCTACTAATCACTATAGTCAGACTACATATCAATTTTATTTTGATGTAACTATTTTTGATAAAATGACAGTAATTTAATTCTGTATAGCAATCTAGTCGAGGAGACACTTGATTTTATTTGGATCATTTCCTAAAATATTATCACTTCATCATGATATACTTACTGCATTCCTTCCATGGCGAGCTATAAATTATGCACTATGTTCGATCAGTGTTGCATCCAGTTCTTCTATATCTCGTACTTGTGGGACAATCTAAGGCTAAACGACCTTCTCGCTTCTTGATTCTGACCTGAGTTTTCCAGCTTACAATCCCATAGTTCACGCTTAAAGAAGCATTGTACTAAAGAAGGTACCCATTTTGGGCTGGTCTTCGAAAGCATTTAAAATAAAATTTATGGATTTTTTTTGCCTAAGCCTTCCATATGCTTGACTATGTAACTCTATGTTTATTTGGGTAGGTTAAACGAAGGCTACTGGTTCTGGTCTCCGATCTTCTAAGTGGTTTATATTATATTGTCTCTTTCATATTTAGACATTTTTGTATTTTAGAGAATGTTCCCATTTTCTAATCTAGGCTTGTGAGATTTGGAATTGTTGGCAGAAGAGTTATCAATTCTTAGAAGTGTGAGTGCCTCCCCACCTAATAGCTCTCACCTATGGCTAAGTGTCTTTCTTGAAGTGTAATTGTATGCAAGAAGAGCCGTAAAAGAAGTCTTGAATGGCTTGATTAGCATCGAGAACACGGCCGGATGACAGGACGACCATGGTAATGGACCCCCGGTCTGTAAATAATTCATATTTTATTGGTGGTAGGGCGCATTGTTTCCAAAGTGTCAGCCCAGCTCTCTCGTGGAGGAGTGTCATTTGTGAGTGAGATTTCGGGAGCATGCTCGCCTTCATTATGTGGTAATGCGCCCCAGGTGTGATTATTAAAGGCGGTGTAGTAAGAAGACCGCGGCGCGATTTCTTCCCCAGGTGGTGGGGAAAATAGCGAAAGTGGGTGGGCTAGTGTAGGCGTGGCTTGTCTTTGGTGGGAGGGATTCGCCACTTGGTACATCATTGATCACCGTAATAGATCCGCTTCTCACCTCCAGCTCTATTGTCTGCCGTCCGCGGTGTCGCTACCGGCATACGCTCCGCCCTCTCGGCTCAGGTCTTAGTCCACAATCGCCCAAAGGTGGTAGTCATTCTGCAACGCATTAATCAAACCTTGATTGAAGACTATTACTGGTTGTATTTACTTGTATTTCTTTATTTGGGGGCCAGCGTAGCTGAGTGGTGAGATCGCTGGGCTGTGACGTCCAAGTTTGCGAGTTGGAGGACTAGACCCAACTTCGCTGTACAAATGGTCCCCGCGGGGGGTTAGACCATTACCACCTCGTGTAAGGGACAGAACCCTAAGGTTCAAACAAACTAGTAAAAAAGGGTTATTATGTATCTATTGCTGTATCAGTCTATGATCGTTCTATTGAATCAATAGATCCTGTCAGGAACCGCCATCCAACGTTTCAATTTGCGATTTATATTCAGCGCATTGTTATCCTCAGATATATGCCATCCTTACTGAATAAAAAAAAATACCAGCCCTGGCTGCCTAAGAGCTTGTAATATCAGTAATGAGTAATCTACTATTAATCTAGTCCTTCCTAAAGTACCTCCTACTCGCTTACTTGTAATGATGACACTTTACAAGTTTACCGATTGCAATAGTAAGCAATGACTGGGATCTGTGCGGTAGAGTACCATGTCGCACCATGTCCCTTCCGCATTTGCAAGATTATGTCTCAAATTATTCTATCGCAATTCGCTCCTCTATCAATACTCTTTTCAAACAAACTTTTCGCATAGAAAAAAATTTCTTATATCAAGTTTATATTTGTTATCTGTTCTCTTAATATTTTAATTATAATAACGTTAGAATATTCTACTCGACAGATCAGAGCGAAACCATTTAAACAATACTGATTTAACTATAATTTTCCTTCTGCCACCTCCAATATTTTCTAACAGTACTCGTTAACCCTCAAAATATTTTAAGATTTTAACCATTTGATTTAAGGGAGAAATATCTTCTGGTCTCCATGAAACGACAATAAAAACGATGAATTCACATTTCACGACTTGTACTCCTTGTGTATAAATTCGTTTATAGACACTTGATGAAGGGAGGGTAACTACTGTAAGAGTGTAGCCAAGATCATACATAGAAGAGACATTTTTCTATTATTTGTTCTGCGAATTGGAAATCTAGCACTAAAAAGAAAGCACTGAATTGTATGGCCCAGAGAGAGATAATATTTATTATCTATGTTATCGGTGGAGGTTCCAATTATTGATCTGGGCTAAAATAAAAATCAGTACCACTTGAGTGTAGGCGAGTATTTAAATGGAGGAACTGAGCTTTGTTTTAAGCCTGATCAGTAATATTCA
The DNA here is from genome assembly GCA_019009955.1 of Riptortus pedestris. Lineage (NCBI taxonomy): Eukaryota > Metazoa > Arthropoda > Insecta > Hemiptera > Alydidae > Riptortus > Riptortus pedestris. The sequence continues at coordinate 102,885,031 of CM032231.1, read as the reverse complement.
GCCTGGACGAGAGCTGCCAAGTTTCCGACTTTGAATGGAAAACGTACAGAGCATACTAGGCTTAGGTATACGCACGTGAATAATGCCCATTCCGAAGGATATCGCTATATTTTCATTTCAAAAATACATACTGATAGTGACTTTCTAAACGACTGATCTCCGTGCTCGAGTTCAAAATTGAAGTTTACATATTTTTACCTAGTTTCGTTTGCTGACGATCTTAAACTTGCATTTCGTTCATTTCATGTCATTCTTTTTCAATATTTGTTTTGACACAAACGTGGTGGCTGCCGTGCTGCCATCTAATGTTTTAGCACCTGGCGATGGCAGAAGAAGGGCTGACCGAAAACATGTTTATGTGAATACTAAATAATAGATACTTGCGACAGACAGTTTCTTCGTCCTTCGCCAGCATTGATTATACCGTCTAAACTATCTTTGATGAACCTGTGAAGCAGATATGTGAAGATATCCATGATTGCATTAGAGGCAGATTTCTTCTCGAAATAGTGACGTATTCATTATGATTGGAAAAGGGATGATAGAAATTAAAAAAGTACCTTAATTTTATAACATTTTTTATCTTAGCTCCATTTGGCAAAATAAGAATTTGTATTGTTTCATGCATATTATTTATTTTATATATGAACCCTGGTTATAACTGAATTAATATAAGGGCCATATATGAAGCGTGAAATCACAGTTCGTCTAAATAAAATAATACAGGAATTTACCTTGATTTCTTTTGTAGAGGTAGAAAGATTTTTCTTTTCAAACCCTTTTCCACGTGAATGATAATTGATGGAGATGAATATCTTTTTCATTGAAACGAAGTGAAACGAAACGACTCGATAGAACGTTTTGAATGTTCACAGTTCCTGAAAGGGCTTTGTGAGAACCAATAAATAATAAAGGAACAAAAGATAATCAAAATCCTTTTCTGAAATTATAGCTGAAGATTAAAACTCCCCCTCGAATCCGTCTTTGTGGAGCTCTGTTTATCAGAAGCAAAAGTAAAACTTTTCCTTTTTTATTTAATTTATTTATACTCGGGGAAGTTATTGTATGAAATTTTATTTAGCTTCAAATAAATAAATATTTGCTTTTTTAACATTTCATGTATAGTCTTTCTTTGATGTAAATTCTTTTTGTAATGAATTATTGGAAATTATAGGCAACGTGTTTAAATAAAAAATATATTATTGATATTAAGGAAAAGATAATTTATTGGCTTATTTGTTGTTGACTTCAACAATTTATTATCTATTCCGAATTACGATCTTTCATATTAATACTACGAAACTCGTCGCTCATTAGTACAGCATGTGCATATGCTACCACGGCTAATTGGAACTTGTCAAAAGGTTACCGCTCTCGTGATGGCTTATGTTTAGTGAGTTTGTGAAAAGGAAATTCATTTTACCCATGCAGGAATATAACCCAGGTCTATCTATGGGTTTGCCGGTTGCAGTAAGATTCAGGATTAGTAAAAGCCTTGTCTTTTACTATTGTTTTAATTTATGGAAAGTGCACTTTCAGAGTCAGCACTTCATCGTCTGTGCCTGCTGATTAGAGAAGTCTAGCCTGGACAGTGACCGCCGGGCGACTAAGTATGATTTCTTAAAATATATGGTTACGTGCCTTTAACATTGTTTGACGAACCAATCTAAAATATAACAGGGTCTTATATCATAATAATTCTTAATGAATTGTTAGTATGGATACCCTATTACCCGTAACCTTCTGAACTGTGGTCTTTGTCTGTGATTTTCGAAAAACGTTTCTTTCATTTTGACGGGTTCTACTTAAAACGTGCCCTTCTTCCCATGAAAAACATATTGCCTTATCGAATTTATATTCTTCTCTCGAAGGATCACGATTTCAGAATCATCCATTTTGACAACAAATTAGTAATTCACTTTTCCCTTGTGTTGTCCTAGAGCCACCTTTTTGCAGATATGGACCGCCAAGATTCTTTCCTAATCTTTTATTTAGATCCGTAAGTTCCATACAGTGTTAAATAGATACTTTTACACCTCCTACTAATGTTTTGAGTCATTTGAGTTTGAAACACTTAAGGAAGCAATACTTACTTGGAGTATTTGTTGATTTTTCTTCCGTTTTTTACATACAATAGCACCATAGACGCACCCAATGTGTGTTGGTCTTTATATGTTGCCAATAGTTATCTTGGGCAAACAAATCTCATTGAAGTCACATAAAAAATTCTGAGTTGAGTCGCATTCGGGACTGGAAACAAATATAAGTATTGTAGTTGTGGTCGTCCATATAGAGGATTCTTGACCCACGGTGACATGGTGTCATTGAGAATGAAGGCAAAGAGGAACGAACACCTGTTACATTGTTGTCCTTATACCTAGAGTGTGTCCCTTTTCATTGTCTCTGGGCTCCATCTCGCACACTCTTTGACAAACGATTTTTTTATTTCACGTCCAGACGGTCATGCAGAATCGAACTTAATGCAGATGAATTGAGGACTCTCTTCCGTCGGAAATGTTTCTCGGAGTAGTAATGTTTGATATTCCTTCTTTCTTTGAATCACCCCGAAATAGTCGTAGGGTTTGGAATTGTCACCTGTTACTAGAGCCATCTAAGCATGGGTCTATGTTTCAAATCACTCGTGAAGCTATACGCAAAGACTGTCCATATCTCACTTGGAAACCGAAATCCCATAGTAAGCTTTTCATACTATCACTGCCCATGAATAGCTGAGCAAGCAGTAACAAGAAACGCTCGGCGACACATGATTGCGTCAGATTGTGAAACTTGTCTGGTATCGCTGCAGTAGGTAAGTATATGTAAAGGACAGCCCATCTGTAAAGTAGTTGTCAGTTTAGCTGTCATATAATAATTAATTGTCTTCACTATAAGCAACCATACAATACAATTATAGGTAGAATATATTCAGTATTCTGACTGCGAATCGACAACCTGAACTACTATAATTGTGTTGGTTCTAATATTTCCAAAATTTATGAAACATTTCTTTAGACTAAGCAAAACACTTAACGTGGTAATTGCAGCCGTCTTTTGTCCAATTATAAGACATACAGCAATTACTATGTTACTCGACTCATACAGTACAATACACATTCAAAATTAAATGTAAATTCTATTTGCCGTTGTAATGCCGAGAAAATAAAAAGAGTATATTTAATGTTCTACAAGCGTGCTCAATGTAGTTTATGTATTGAGTATTTATTTACGTGTGTTAACTGTAAATAAATAAGTATTTTAGTTAATTTTGTCTTCAATGTGGGGGAGGAAAGAAACCAGTTAGTAGTCGTCCGCGTTAAATTTGATTAGTTCAGTCCTTGAAAATGTTGTTTTAATTTTTTAGAACCTCATAACTGTTACATGCTAACTATGTATTGTGACTGAAGCCTTCTGAGCTATTGTTATTTAATTATGTTTGTGATGTTGTAGGTCGGTGTAAAAAGGCCGATATTCATGAGCTTTCACATATGTGTGTGAGTGTGTGTGTGTCAGTTATCCTAGATATCCTGAAAGTTGGATGTGTAAATTGGTTTAAAATATGTATGGAGTAAAGCCATCATAGCCTTTGATTGATAGATTAGCGAATTTTCACTTTACATTCTCAATGACGGTCTGCCAACTGCTTTCTTTTGATGTTTTTACTATCATTCTATTAATTATTATTATCATGGCTAACATTAACTGATCATTATTTACTATTAAGCTGTAATCGTTATCTCCTATCTCGTAACTATTTTTTATTCTTTTAATATTGAATTTTGACATACTTGAGCTTTTCTTTCTCTTCTGCTCAGATTGTTGAACTCAGTTTGCTGATTGTTTCATTCATTATACACACATATGAATCTTTCGTGATAAGAAGTTGCGTCGTGTCATTATGCGGCCTTCACAGAGGAATACTAAATTTTGTTTAACTGCAGACTATACTCTGCTTGCGTGCCAGTTCAACTAGAATTAAAATTTTAGAAGGAAAAAACTCCGGCATATATCACGGTACAAAATGTTTGGACTTGCTCCCTTTGATGTCGGCTAATCTTGTTTTTAAATTTTTATCGTTTTCTCCCACTTAAATAGTATTAGGTTGGGAAATGTTTCTGCTCGGAGAAAAGGGGTCACCGGAACGAGAGCGTTCTGTGAATTTCTCTGGGCTTAAAGAGAATTGCTAACCATGTTTGGCTCAGTTTGTCGCTCCGTTTCGGCCACAATACACGAGAGTATTCTTTAAATAATTATTATTTCTGATATCTTTTGGTCTTTTCGGAACTTATCAAATTTTAACAGGATTTATTATTCATTTTTATAGCCGTATATTATCAACATTATAGTCCCATTACATTTGATTACTTGATTTCTGTAATGGGCTTCTTGTAATATTCAGTTTATAGATGAGACTCACGTTAGTCATATGAGTTGAAGCGTTTTCCTTAATCTCACTTGGTAAATCTAGAGAGGGGAGTTCGATTCCCGCCTGATCAGTTGGAATTTAAAAGCAATAAAATGATGCAATGGGGAATAGGTTCCCTGTCTATCTAATACAATTTTGAGTTATATTTGGGTGGTTTATTTTCCTATTTCTTCCAATGGACTTATTGTTAATGTGTCCCAGAGAGTATGTGAGCCTCGCTTGTCTGCTCGGTTGCAATTTAGTAACCCCCATTATATAGCCCAATAATTTTTGAATACTTAAATGCAATTCACTTTCAAACACAAAATTATTACCAGTAATTTATTTCAAGTCCATTTTTACGATTTAACCACAATATACAAGTATTCCACTCAAATACATGACATAAAGTATAAAATGAAACACTAGAAATGATTTTATAATTCTAGCGTTTTTGCCCCTTATTGTGTCTCTCTAATTTGGTGACGATCCTCTTGGTTGCCTCCGGTTTAATAATTGAGTAGGAATTTGGGCGATGCGTTCGGACGATCAATCAGTCAATGAAAGTTTTTGGTAGTCCGGGAAGGTAGCATTGGCAATTTCTGCTAAACGGATTCGGCTAGGCATTGGACAAAAGGTATATTTAGTTAATTGTGGAGAGGTAAGTTGGATATATAGAATGGTGTGTTGGTAGATGTTCGAAGGATTTTGGATTGCATCGTTTCAATTCTGTAGGAATTGGATTGTTTGTTGGACCCACAGTCCAAATCCTTAAGTCCACAATAGCCAAAGATTGGAGGTGTAAATTGCCCTTTTCAGAGAGCAATTTCAAACATTTGTGGAGTAGGTATACGTCCTGAGTATCGGATTTCAGATTTTTGGGAAATTGGATCACCATTTAAGAGTGGTCCAATCCAAAACCATCTTGAACTCCTAAGCGCATGACTGCATTACTGTAATTTTCCATGTACTTAGTCAAGATGGCCTCACTTCTCTTCTATATATATCCCAATTTCTAAATTAATCTAAAGATTTATTTATTTATTCTCTTTGTATAGTACGTCATTTTTAATTTCTAGTTTTTGTATGTGTGTCATTAAAGAATTTGTTAGTTTCTTATTAGAGTTAGCTGCATAAATCATGAATGATAAATAAAAAGAAAATTGTCTTCAGCGCCCTGACAGGAATCTCCTTATCAGTGGATTCCCTAAAAATATCTATATCCAATTTAATTTACAGATGCACTCATGGGTTTTTTTAGTAATATGCGCCTTAACCTTAACTTAAACTAGAAACCTTCTGTTTTCCATGATGATATAGTTTTGTAAATAGGTTTGGCGTTATGTAATAAGGAAGAGAGTGGGCTCGAAACTCATTTCCACCCTCTCTAGACAAAGCCTGTAGGAGTTTCCCCACCCCTAGACTATTTTCTTCCCCTGAAAAGTAAAAGCAAACGAAGCTGTGCCGAGACGTGTATCCCAGATCAAAGCCACAGGGAGGCTGACACACCCTCTCCCACTCCATGTAATTCCTCCACATCATGACAAACACTTCACTTCCAGCCCACATCCCTCTACTTGTATTTTAGGCTTTGCCACTACAACATTTTATTCTTTCCCACTCTTTTAGATTCAAGTGGCTTAAGAAAAAAAAATCGATTATCAGAAATTACATCATCTAAGGTCTTTGATTTTAATAGCAGCCTTTAATAACGCATGCACGTAGCTTTAGAGACAGAGGAACCTATCCTAAAGCTTTCTTATTTATGTTTGTAATAAATGGTAACTTATACTTCATTGAAGAACCGAATGATTATTTTATCTTGTTGACATAGACCTGTAGATTTTAAGGATGTTGATGATGAACATCTATTTCACGTGGAATTAAAGATGTGTCCTTCCCGTATTATTAGGCACTTTATTCATTTTCCAACCATGACACTGTTGCAAAGACTCATCATTATCCGAAAGTAATTGCCTATAAATAAAATACTTTGTACTTTTAGGCTTATCTTTATTTTCCTCTATAAGAAATCCGGTTGGTGTAAAATCCTAAGAAACTGAAAATTTACGTCCTGTATTACTTAAATTTGGCAGAACAAGTTATTATTAAAATTGTATATGTTGTAGGAATACTGCTAAAATGAATATTAACAAAATATGTTGTGTCACCATAAATATTTTATAGAGTTACAGATTATGGAGTGACCAATAAAAATGTCCGTAAAGTTACTAGAATAGACAGATGCCCGTTACACTTTGTGAATATAAGTTCATGTGTTTTTATTAATATTACTTGTAATGTTTTAACTGATAATTTATAAGCTACCAATTATACACAAAATATACATCCACAAGCTCCTCAGACTTAAATCAACCCACAGGTGTCACAATGCTCTTATGAAAGAGACACAATCAAATGATTTCGGGAACACACATTGCTTAAATAGTCATATATTTTTATGTAAAATTAATTAATTATTTATTAAAGCCCATGTTTTGCTACTATCGCTAATTGGGACGGGACATCTACGGGTTACCACCCTTTTCTAGTCAGGGTAGGACCAGTAAATAAAATCCTTGGATTTTATTTAGTCAGCCCGTCATTAAATAAATTCCTATTACCCAGGCGGGAATCGAACTCGTCACTCAAGGTTTACCATGTGGGATTAAAGCCTAGGCTTTAACTCACATAGCTAACCTGAGCCCCTTTATATAACATTAACTAAAAAAATATTTCTTTGGTTTATATAAAAATGAAATGTTAAAAAAAAAAAAATAAATAAATAAATTGCAAAAAGTAAAGTTACGCCCAAATCATAGGGAATACTGATGTGTTAAGCAAGTCTTGGTGTAGGGTCTTCGAATAAAAATGATAAATTTCCACAATTTTTTTAAAAGTAATTTTGCACTTCATATTTCGTGGCTTGTTATACCATATCTTCCGTTTCATACATTTTTAGACATACGGCCTCCAGAACTAGACTAGTGTGAATGTTTAGGCCCGTCATGATGTGGAATCGGCGAAATTTGCTACCAAGTTTTTAATAAAAGCCTTCTAATAGAACCAAAACGTAAAACGTTTCATTACCAGTTCCTTCAGCCAAGATCCGATATATCTACTTATACAGTTGTGTAAATTACCTTAAGCAAGAAAATAGAGATATATAATAACACAAAAGAATAATAAATGTTATAATCTTATGCTAAATAGTAATATTATAATACCTATGAATTTAAGGAGATGCATTCATTTCACCAGCTGTCATAACAACCCTAATTGGCAGCTGCAACACTGACTTCACCAAGGGGCACATGTTGTTGTCATATTTAGGTTAGGTGATAAATATCGAGCTGATTTTGAATTGATACTGGAAAAAAATATATATACCTTTGCCTTCCTTTGAGGAGTTGTTCGATTATTACAAGGACTCGTTAGTTACAAGGACAATGTGCCATTTAAGTCGAACTCATTTAAATCTTGAATCCAGATTTCATTCGGCCAAAGATCAGATGGTAAGACGGTAGGAATGCGACCGGTCGCAACACGATGTCCTTCCAGGCCCGCATGTGAAATTCAAATTTGAATTCTTCGCCCGCCGCAAGGAGTCCGGAGGGAGGGGGGTTTCCACGCAAAAAAAAAGACCATAAAAAAATAAAATAAAAGGGAACTAAGCGAAGGGGGAGCCGATTAAAATTTGCCATTGTCCTGCTGTCGGCATAAATAGCTGGCCGGCGTGTTCCCTGGAGAGCTTGTCTCTGGACCACTGGTTTTTGCAGACGCCCCCGCTCCTTGCGACTTATGGTCCCAGCTTCCCGCTACTTGCACGGGTCACGTCTATCGCCACTAGAATAGTTATACCTGATCTCTCTCCAAATATATATATCTCCAACTTCCACCGATCCCAGCCCTACACTCCACTCTCTCTAATTGACGTTAAGTAGTTCCCTGAAAAGGAAACTAACTCTGTTTTGTATTCCTCTAGTTTTAAAATGCACTAATAGGCCCACACTGTACAGAATAAGTTCTTTTAAAGCTTTCAATTTAAACGATGATTTAATCATTGATTTTCTTATTTTATTTATCTGTATGAATGAAAACTGTAGACGGAAACATAAACAGAGCAACACAACTACAGGGAGTGCAGAGAGCTAATATCTCACTTGTCGAAGGTTACATTGTAAAAAAGTCCATGTAAAATTTTATTATGAAACCACCGGGGATTTATCGTAGCTCCTTGCTCTCCTTGAAACCATGTTGCTTGAAGAAGGATACGAAAGGCGTTCGAAACTGTAAAATCTGAAAATTTTAGAAACTCCAGAGGTCAGAGATAATCCAGCAAACACGCCGATTGTTTTCACTATTTTTATAGAGGTTCTTCTTACGGCTTTGTATGGATTATACAAACAAATTTAGGATATATTTTAGAACATTGTTGAGCTTAGGTAACCGAGTTCGCAGAACAACCCAATAAATTCACAGTGGCTCGGTTTAGATCCCATTGGATTTGGTTGAAAGATTTTGGAATATTTTATTAATCTCAGGTGTAACTTGTTCACTTTCGACAGTAATTATATTGCCATTTATGATGAATATTTATATTTCTTTCTTCTTTTGTGCTTATCACATGAGAGTTTCACAACCTTTATTAATTTTAGTCTGTTCTTTTCCCCGTTTTACGGACTCGACAAAGTTTTTAAATGCCTTAGGGAAATCGGTCCGAGTTATGGACATAGCCCCCAAAAGGAAACCCCACGAACTTGACTGAGCTTTGTAACAATACATGTTACGTAAATCCTAACAGCCCGTGGTGACTCCTACATTCCCTCTCAACACCTATAGACATGCATGGACTTTCAATAGAGGATGACCTCACGTAAATAGTACTCGGAAGGCACCATTAGTATTACTCAACAACTTGCAGATAACCTAATCAGATCTAATTTGAATTCGATTACTTCAAAGACTGTTTATTGTTGTCACCCTCTATTTGACACTTCCTAACGCCCATCTTATATGTTATACTGTATGTTTGGATACGCAAACATTCACAATTAATATTCGTATAAAATATATAACTTCTTTCTACGTATGACATTGCGTCTCATTTCGCGTCCTGGTGTAACCCTACATTTTATCTGTCATTTTCTATGATTTTGGATATTCATATTTTATATTCAGTTATCACCTTGAAGGTTCAAGGAAGCTCGTTCTACCTCACAAGTTACAATCTCCATAAATGGTTGTATTAATTGAGTTAAACTAGGATGCAATTCTTATTTTTCCGTAGCTGCAATAGTGGCGTTTAACCGGTTTATATTAACTAATAATGTATTCTTGATTTCAGTTTTAATTCCGCATATTTAGTCAATAATACATTAATATTAATTGAAAGGCTATTAGTTGCACTTCATTATCTTGAGCCATGTTTCTCCCGTTTAAAATTTTAATTTTTTTAAGTAATATGAAAATATGTCCAGCTTTTAAAACGGAATTCTTTTTCTTCAGAATCCATTGTGATCAAATCATTCAAGATAATTAGTAGCAAAATTATTTAATTTTAAGAAATGTCTGTTCTTCTTCATTTGCTCTTATTGATATGGCTGTCAATGGTCACAGTTGAACCTGTTTTACACGTTTTTTTGCGCTTTATATTCTCGAAGGGAATGAAAATATATTTGTCAGTAATTGTTTATTGCTTATAGTAAAACAAGCCTCATAACCTCAAGAAATAAGTCTTTTGGAGTTAAATAAACAGCGTGCAAATAAATTTTGGTCTGTAAAGAATTTAAGTTTTCGAATGTGAAATTACGATAAACGTATAGCATGAAAAGAAGCATTTTGTCAGAATTTATTTAAATAGAGCAGTTGAATTGTTCTACTTTATTGAGATACTCCGTCCACTTATGGTATAATGAATGTATTATTTGAAAACGTATATTCTGTGTTTTATACATTTTTTTTGCATAAAAAGTCTGGATTGTTATATTTTCTAAACTCATTATTTTTTGTATATACAAAATTTAAAAAGTTATCGGGAGGAACTAAGATACGTGTTCTAAAAAATATAATACCACTCTAAGTCTAAGGATTGTTTATTCAAAAGAAGAGATCGATGTATGGATCTATTCAGAAGTAATATTCATGAAATATATTCAGTTAGTAAGAAAGCTTTGTCACCAAAAGATAAACTTTTTATTTATTGAATCAACAATAGAGTATTAGATTATAATAACGTTTAAATTAATTGCATACCATTTCTTACTTTTCTTATATGTTGAAGGATTTTTATTTTCACTACATTGTAATAAATAAGTTGTGAACAATAATCTATAACTTGGAAAATGAATGCGAATTTGTGAAAATAAATGAACTATCACAGTTGAATAATCATTGGCCATTCCCAATTAGAGAAATTAATACTAAATTAGGGGAAAATGATTGTTAATTACGAGAAAATGAAAGTGAATTTCAAGTTTTAGCAGATTTCCCTGAAAGGAAATCAGGTATTGAGATCGTATTCATGACGCGATTTTCGAAATTTTTTTTCAAATGTCCATTGATCCTACCCAGGAGATGATGAAAATGAGGTCCGTTCAAAACTGTGTGTGTATATATATATATATATATATATATATATATATATATTTTTGTCTATTACCGCTCTATTGGTCGCAATTATTGTTTAATCGTTACCAAATTTGATATTTAGTCGTTTTATGTAAAAAGACAGATCAAGTTCGTTAATGGCTGAAATCAGTGGGAGGGGGGGGTTTAGAGGGGAGGTTTTCGAAAATTCGGAATATATCCGTTACTATACGTCGGATCGAAAAATTGTATAAAATCAATCTTATTGCAAATTAAATGTACTATAAATATTGATATATACATTTATTCTCTATCTTGGTTATTAACCGAGATATTTGCATTTGTATTAAATGTGGGCGGGTAAACCCCCACTCCTACTCATCTCATATTAACAATATTCTATTATGTTATGAAACACTTTATTTGAAGCTTAAATAATATTTTTCTCATTGAACTTAAGTTTTGAAATAAATGCAAATACGTGGCGCACGTGGGAAATCTGCTTAGTTAACGCAGCCCCTGCGTGACGGACTTTATTTGTCATTATTAGACGCAATAAGACATTTTCTCAGAAATATATCGGTTAAATTCCCAAAAGTTATCACTATTGGAATGAAAAAATATTTTCCGAAACTTCCTCAATGTGGATGAGCGATTATTTGTTGCTCAAAGAAAAATTATTTTGAACATTAGAATAGGAATAAATTTTGAGAGAGGGCTTGGTGAGAGAAGGTCTTCCCGGCTGTAATATTGCGGGAAAAGTGAGCGATGGAGTGGAAGGGGGAGCGGAGCTTGCGCCTGCCTAGTTCCTCTCCAAATAGTCCCATTTCTCCTCACCAGATGGCCGCACCGACAGTGTCGCTTTTTATGCTCTCCCCCTTATATACTTTTTAACTCCCCCCCCCCTCAATTTCATTCATAATTGTTTTTCATTGCGCCTAATCAACTATGAAAGTATGAGTTTTTATTAATAAATCTGATACTTCCTTCCGTAAAAGATGAATGACCCCTTTTTATCAAAAAGCAAAACCATGTTTCTCCCATTTATTCTCTTCTAACTGGCCTAGTTTGAGGTCGATTTTGATCGGAAGAGGAGTTTAATAACTAGACGTTACAACAAATCTAAATATAAAATTTCATATCTTATATATAAAAATGATTTTTGTGTGTATTTCCTTTATAGACTCGTAAACAGCTGAACCGAATTTTATGAAACTTGGTATGCATATTACTACTAACTGAGGCTAGGTTTCTGGCTATGTTAGTATTATCTGAGACGAACAGGAGTGGGCGTTATAAGGGAGGCCTGAAATTAAAAATAGTGATATTTCGTCTCCTATTGGTTTTTCGGGAAATATGCACATAACAAGTGTTGTTTATTTTGTTATTTAGAGTAACTTTTGTTGTTACACTTTTGTCGAATACCGAAGTATAAATGAGTTATACGCTAAAAACTATAGTGGGAGTCGACAATTTTATATGACACAAAAGTCTCAACCGAACTAAACAAAAGTCCGTATGTGATTTGGTATTAACACCTCCTTGATTATAAGCTGCAATGAAACTTGGATAAAACTTGGTGAAGCTTTGTTGGCGAAAAACTATAGAAGGGGTCAACAATGTTATAGGACACGAAAGACTAAATCGAAATCAGCGAAGCTCTGAATTTTTGAGTATAAGCTATATTAGCATTTTAGGAACGAACAGGAGTGGGGGTTGTTAGGGAGGCATGAAATGAAAAATTGTCATATTTCGTTTCCTATTGTTATATTTTGGCGAACGTGCACATGGCAAAAGGTGTTTAATTTGATATTTAGAGTAACTTTTATTACATACATCTTTATCATAATTTAGTATTTTAGTTGGTGGCGTAGGAACGCAAGCAGGGTACAGCTAGTAATTGAATTAATTAAACGATAATTATTACCAACTTACTAACTTATTACTTAATAATAAGCAAGCCAAAATAAATTTATTGCTGAGAATATTATTAGTCAGAGACACTAGAATCTTTCAAAATGTATAAAGTATGAATTTTACTCATTTATTTATTCAGGAGCACCCGCAACTAGGCCATTTGGCTTAAAGTTTAATTGTTTAATGGCACTCAGCTTAGCCATGTGAGTTAAAGCGTTGACCTTTATCTCACATAGTAAACCTAGAGTGGCGAGTTCGATTCTCGCCTGGACAAAGGAAATTATTTAATGACGGGATTCATTAAATAACATCCTTAGTCCCACCCTGGCTAGAAAAGGGCGGTAATCTGTAGATAACCCGTCCCAACCAGCCTTAGTTGCAAAAAGTGACGTTAATAAATAATAATAATAATTATATAAAATAAAAACGAAATTATAGAAAGATAACAAAAATCTAAACCCAACCAATAAAAATTAAAAGCAAGTAATAAACAGACCAAATAAATGCATCTAATCCTTACTGAGACCAATTAAAGTATTTAGCCTTAAACCAAGTGGTAATTTGTCAACAATATCTTCAGATGGTTTAAGTCTGATTGTTCAAGGAGTTTTTTTTTTATTCTCCTTTGGTGATTTATTGTTATATTGACTGGGAGGAAAAGGAGGAAAAGCATCTGTAATAGCCAGGAGGGCTATTGGAAAAAAATATAATATATATAGTTGAGTTGAGACCTTAAAATCCTTCTTTTATTATTTTTTTTGCCCTGAAGAACATATAAAAATAACGCAATAAAAAAAATTAAACACTAGTAACAAATACAACAATTTAAAATGGTTTTTAAAAATAATAAAAAAGATAAATTTTATTATTCCTATATAATAGAACATTTTTATTATTTAAAATTTTTCAAAATTATATTATATTCTAACTGTCAGAATATAAATCAAAAAGGAGAGAAGTTAAATTTTGTAAAATAAATTCAATTTTTTAAGGCGAGTTAGTACATTTTTTATATGAGGGTTCCTGTTTGTAAGAAGTTCGTACATGTTATGTGGGGTCTCTAAGTATTCAATGTTCCTGCAGTTAGTCAGTATGTGTGTAATGGTTAGGGTTCGTGGAATATTTAGCAGAGAGGTCTTTCTGTTCTTGTCATAAATGTGAGTGTCCTATCCTAAGTCTCGTTAGTACCAATTGCGAGTGGATGCCCACAAGGCTTTATTTCTCGCAGATGATTTTCTGCTTGTATGTGTCAACATATTTGCCATTCATTTAATGTTGTCCGTAATATTTGAAATGTAGGTCTGGTAGGTTCAGTAATTTACAAAAATGAATTCTAGCATTTAGAGCAAGCGCATTGTAATGCAAATATGCAAGCACTTGGATTCATGAAGGAAAAATATTATATGAGATGTACGTATTCCACACTTGCGATTAATTTTACTTAGAAACCTTATTGCTGTTTGCAAGTTGCTTGTAATTCATTCCATCGTCAGGCAAGTTAGAGGTGATAACAGATCGCCAGGACGAATGAGATAAAAATAGTTTTAAAATCTTTTTTTTTTTTTTGTGAAAGAGTCTAGCATTTCATTCACCCGTTTCAAATTTTTGGGAGTAATACAGGTTTGCAATAAATCACTTGTCGGTTAAATTAAATGCACATGATCTCCAAAATTTCACCCTAGGGGGTTCTGAATAAATAAACTCCTTCGACGACTTTCCAGGAATGTTTATAAAAATTAAAAAGTCCGTCACGCAGGGGCTGCGTAAACTAAGCAGATTTCCCTCGTGAAGTTTAGTAATAAATAGATAGATAGATAAATATGCATACTGCTAACACAACAACACCGTGAATAAATACAAACGGAAATAAATGTTTCATCCAATTTCAATAACCTGCCGACAGGAAGCGTTAGGTTAGAAATGTAAACAAACGGGTCGGCCTGCCTCAGACCGGAAAGAAAAACAATTACTGAAATATATCTGAATATAACACATTCATTTTATTGAGAACTATTTACTATATCTACTAGTGTAATTTATAATGAGTCAGAATAATTGTTATCTCAATCAATAAAATTTTAGTAGTCCAAAACTTTAAGATGGGGGGGGGCATCAGGGCATATTTGCATGTATCTCGTATAATAAAGGTCTCTTGAATACAATTTTTGGTATTTAAACTTCCAATAATGTGATTTATTATGTAGCAGAGTATTGTTTACGTAACATAAAACTAAAAAATGCAAATATCTCGGTTAATATTCAAGATAGAGAAAAAACGTATATAACAATATTTATAGTAAATTTAATTTGCAATAAGATTGGTTCTGTACACTTTTTCGATCCGACGTATAGTAACGGAGATATTTCGAATTTTCGAAAATCCTCCCCTCTAAACCCCCCCTCCCACAGGTCCGATTTCAGCCGTTAACGAACTTGATCTTTCTTTTTACATAAAACGACTAAATATCGAGTTTGGTAACGATTAAACAATAATTGAGACCGCTAGAGCGGTAACAGACAAATATATATATATATACAGTTTTGAACGGACCTCATTTTCGTCATCTACTAGGTAGGATTGATGGACATTTGAAGAAAAATGCCAAAAATTCCGTCATGAGTACAACCTCAATAGCTGATTTCCCTTAAGGGAAATCTGCTAAAACTTACTATCATAGGTTTGGCATAAAATAATCCCTCTAAAGCGTAGGTATGATATGGGCATTTTCGATACCTATAAGTGATAGCATTGGTGTAGAGATGCACTAAACTGCCCCCTGCATTGTATCTGTTATTGTTCTACACGTGGTTGGGACATCAAATAGAGCGAAGTGGTCGTATCAATATTACAAGATATATTGGAGATAGCAGGCACGGACATCCCTTTGCCATGTTAACTACGGAGAATGTCAGCTCTCTACACATGTTCCCCAAGCTTATCAGTGGCTTGTAATATCACTCCTCTACATGCTCCATAGACCTCAAGTTTGAATTGTATTAATTCGACATGGCCAATATTTGATGACAGCAAATGGCTTCAATGTGGAGCCAATACTACTACTGCCCGCAATTTCTCAAGCCCATTTATTTTTTATTTTATCTTAATTACAAAACACAATAACTTCTACACCACTGAAACGATTAAAGACAGATCAGAGATCCGTTAAGAAGATATCAGTTGCCCGATTCTGATTTTAGTTGGTCAATGCAATTGGCAAACAGTTTGCTTTTCCGACTATTTAACACACTTTTTATACAAATAAGCTTTTAGCAGATTTCCCTTAAGGAAAATCAGCTTTTGAGGTCGTACTCATGACGCGATTTTCGAAAAATTTCTTCAAATGTCCATTGATCCTACCCAGGAGATGACGAAAATGAGGTCCGTTCAAAATTATATATATATATATATATATATATATATATATTTGTCTGTTAACGCTCTAGCGGTCGCAATTTTTGTTTGCTCGTTACCAAACTCGATATTTAAACGTTTTATGGAAAAAGAAAGATCAAGTTCGTTAACGGCTGAAATCGGACCAGTGGGAGGGGAAGGGGTTTAGTGGGGGATTTTCGAAAATTCGAAATATCTCCGTTACCATACGTCGGATCAAAACATTGTATAGAACCAATCTTATTGCAAATTACATTTACTATAAATTTTGTTCTATGCAATTATTCTCTATCTTGAATATTAACCGAGATATTTGCATTTGTATTGTGTGTGTGGTCGGCTATGTTCGGGACTTTCCGTCGAGAGCTAATACGGCCGTTTCCGTAACTGTTCGTTCCTCGTGAATAGGTCTAGAGATTCCTTACTACTACTGTTATTATGAGGCAGATTTCTCTATTGTAAAACTTTACGTGGGAAATCAGCTTAGTTTACGCAGCCCCTGCGTGACGGACTTCTTTTTAATAATTACACATGTATATAAATTTAGTAGTTTTATCCAATTTTTGGTTTTATTTAATTTTCTTGTGTGAGGACGTCAAGGTGGAAACTAGTTATTTTACTATCCTATGCATCCTTGTTACCTTGTAATTGTTTTCAAATTTTTATCTCGGGAAAAAAAAGCTTTTTTATTTCAGTCAGGAACTTGTGAATATCCCGAGGTATCCTTGCGCGTAGATTTCTATGCCTAAGGAATTCTTAAGCTTTGCTTAACTAGATTCTTTAGCATTTTTTACCCGAATAGCCCAAAGGGGCTTGTACTCATTTAAACACCAACGTTGGTTGTTAGCGGTAGTAAGCAGCCATTAATTGGTAAAATATACTTAAATGCCTTGGAAGGATATAGATATATTTTGCAATGCCGTATATTTATTTCATGAAGACAATAAATGAAAGCTTCATATAGATAATGCCAAAAACCATTGATATATAGGTTTCTGGTTTGAATATTAATAATGTATTTGTCTGTAAAAGAGGTTCTTTGCGTTTATCAATATTTCATTGTAGTCCTCCCTGTGTTTTTAAAATCATGTTTACTTGGTCAATAATGTTTACATATTCTAAAAAAGGATTAGTTAAGGTTCTTTTATGCATCAGTTTCAACCGAGATTTCTTATCTTTAAGTGGTATGCTTGCTCAAAATGGAAGAGAAAAGTAAAGGCATAGTTTTCCATCACGATAACGCCTGTCCTCAAGTGTCTTTGCAGGGCCGGCAGAAATCATTGGAGTTTCGCTGAGATGTGATCCCTTACCAACCCTATTCACCAGACCTTGCATCAGCAGAATTTCACTTATTTCGGGCCTTCAAAGCTCTCTTAACGGGAAACACTTTAATTTCGCCCGAGGACTGCAAACCGCACATAGAAGAGTTCTGTGTACAAAAATTAGAGAAGTTCCGGAAGGGCGGAATTAAGAAATTATTTCAAGGATGTAATAGATTAAAATGGGCCATATGTAATTGATTAAAAATATTTGCAGTAATCTGAAGTTTTTATTGAAATCGCTAGTAAAAAACGCTACGAACTCATTTTACAACCTATTATTTGATGGAAATGTTTAGACTTGAATACTTAGAGAGTTTTTTTTTTTCTTTATGTACATATGTCTTGCCATTGATTAGAGCTTGATTTATTTAAATTCCCCTCGCATACCCCCCGTAGCTGGTCTATTCTGGAAGGTTCCCCTCCTGCTGGGGATTATCCTAGAGGGACAGTCGTAGACTCGTGTCATGGTTGAATCGGTTCTCTGAATCGTGGCTGGAGAGGGCTCCAACTCCAATCAGTGCCGGCTCAACCCCGTCCCACCCCTTCGGCTTCAATAGTTGTCATGGGATCAGTTTAAAATAATGAAATAGGGGTACTTACAACCCTTCTAGTCTCCCTCCCTGTCGTTCTTTATCTGACTGTCCCCGTTAACATCTCTATTTATCTATAGGAAAATCAATGAAACTATCTGCAAAATAGTCCAAATACAAATATTACAGTGGACAAGAGGAGGAAAATGCTGGTTTTAGGATTTTTTAGTGACGTTGTACCCTTTCACATCTTCAGCAAACCATCATGTGCAAGTTATCAAATAATTTACAGATTATCGGGCTTAGCGAATTTTAGAAAAATATTGTTAGCTACAGATATCCTACATATGAACATGTATAATAAAATGAACTAAGATGAACTTGCTGAATACTCTTTCAGGCTTACTTGTGGTAATTCTTTTTTATGAAGAGTCTATAATCACATTACATTGGAATTTCAATACCCTTGAGATTATTAATCAAAAAATACTTTGACAGCAAAAAAAAAAGTTAGCATGAATATTTGCAGTTCAACAAAATCAACAAAGCATTGGCAGTTCAAATTTTTCAACAAAACAAAGCAGCAAATAAAATGATATTGATGAATTATGTTTTGAACTCTAAGTGAAACCTTATTTGCGTTGAAAATTGTTTTTATTTTTATGTACATACTGCCTGTACACTATTGGAATAAGGAGGAATCTTGAGATAGTTCCTGTCATTATAATATTCATTGTAATCGAAGTGAAAGTGTTTCACCAACACTTGTGACAAACATAGATTTTTTTTATAAAATGCGTGAGGTTTAGCTTGTGTGTCAAAATCGTAGTCAAGCCTGGAGCTATTTCATCTTTTCTAGATTGACGAGACACTCCTATACGCGCAAGGGTACTTTTTCTATTTTCAGTAAATATATTGTTTTCTGTTTTTCCTTTGCTCCAACCATTGGTTTATTATGCGATTTTTAATGTGCATTCGTACACCATTACCTGAATAATGTTTTAATTTTTTTTTTTTTCATCGTGACCCTCTCAAAACTGCATTTGGCTGGTACTGTATCAGATTATATTTTAATAAATATATTTCTTTAGTTTTTAGTTGTAACTCCATGAGGTAGTTCATTGATAATTATATAAATTCATTTAAATTATGAAAGTTATTTTTAAATATCAATTAAATGAAATAACAATCCCATTTTGGTTCCAATAGTTTAAAAAAAAAGACATCATCATTTCCTCCATGCTGAATTTAAATGAAAATACGGGCAATCCTTATTTTTATGTTAATTAATGTATATCACTCCATTTATATGTTTGGAGACAGATTTCACCTGAATATTGCTTTTATCAAATCATGATATATAATTTTTTTAATAACATATTATTTAGTCTCCAGCCGGACTAAGACGGATGATCTTTTTGTCGTCTCGGCCACACTTGGCAGTTCATGTTTTTTGTGAGTTTGATTCATTGGTACATGGTTATTCATATTTTACCACTTGCAGGCATAATCTTTTTCGTTAAAGTTGTTCGAATGATAATTTGGACATCTAATGTTGTCTCAAGGGGGCTGTGCATCACAGGAATTGTTCAAACGATGTGTTTATTACACCAAGTCTTTAATAAAGACTAGGTTTATCCGGTGGATATAGCAAGCTAGTAGAGGATTGTTGGTGTCGGCTAAAGAAAGTTTCTTATATCCACCCCCACCTTGTTTTGTTATATAGTCAACTCTCATTTCTCAAATAAAATTATTTCTTTGAATTTTACGGCCATTGTACATATAAAAGGGAATATTATGATATTTTTCCACCCTCAAATTAGTTCACTTCTTTTGTTTTATTCATTATTCAGCTCTGAAGAGGGGGGGCAATGGTGCTCGAAACTGTAAGTACTTCCAATAAAATTCTCTATAAGAAGAACTAAGAAACCATTCTTTAGCCGACACCCAACAATCCTCTACTAGTTTGTTGGCGGTGCTTTGACGGACTAAGGAATGTATTAAATGGGGTTCGGGAAAACGAATATTGTTTCCTTTACACTGCAATCAGTGATGGACGGCTTGCTCATTTAATATCGCTTCCATTATCAGAATGTTTTGAGGCCGGTAGATGGAATAAAGCTCACGACGTGCCTTTGAGAACGGCTGTCCGAGCGGAGAGGTAGCCGTGGAGCACGGTAGACTAGGATCAGAGAATACATGTTTTCATAACACGGGACAATATAATGTAGAGTGACAATATAAATTCAGAGCGGGGGAATAATAGGTTTTGGTAGAGAGGCGGACTACAACACAAAGGGAGGCAGGAAGAAAGCCCTCCCTCGCTAGGGCCGGCTGTTGACATTGGAGGGCTACATTTTCATCGAGTCCTTTCACATGCTAATCCATCGGAGAGTAGGCCTTTTAATTATTTTACTTTAGGATCATCCCTTATTGTTCCCTGTCCAGGAGGGTCTGTCTGGAACAGGGACCTATCTCCTCTAGATTACTCTCATAAGCCCCCGGCTCAGTCCTCTACAGCCCTCAGTTCATATATATACTCTTCTAATACTGCAATGCCTCACGTATACATGCCCTACACCAAACTCCAAAGATCTTAAGCAGTATGAAATCACATTATAATGTAAAAATGATGAAAACAAGGAGCTTAAGTCACTTTGAATTCCAAAACAAATGTAATGTCCATAGAAACGATGCATAATTCAATGAGCACATCATATATGCAACAAAAATTTGTTAATTCGAAAGGGAATACCATTCTCGGTCCAACTAACGTATTGAATATAACTTACTCCTTTGGGAATTCAATATACCTATTTTTGGAGACCTCGTTTTACACATGTGTCTACATCTAGTGCGATGACTGAACCATTGAAGCGTACATAGAACAGAGTTTGGGCACATCTTCAGCAATGGCCAAATCTTCAAAGTCAGATTCTCTAGGAAATATATTTACATACGAACTTGTGAAAATAAAGCAAAATAAAAACTCAAGAAAAAGATAAAGATAACAGTCCCACTCTACACCTAATAACTGAGCATTTGGGGTGGGTGTAAAACCTAAATAGGAACACTTCTGTTTTGTCAAGGACACTCTATATATAAGGCGTGTATAACTGAGATTGCTAGAGCAGGAGTATGAGTATGGAGGTGGATATTTTGCATGATATTATACAGACTATGTCTTGTGGAAAGTGATTGTTTGAGTGAAATAATTTAACTATAGATAACCTGTGAACTAGGTTATTAGACAAAAATGTCACATGTTAACTCTACAAAATCACACTGAACACTAAATGAGGTTTGGTTAAACAACATGTGTTAATTAAAACATTTGAATATTAAACAATATATCATTGAGAGATTTGAATGAGGCTATAGGATATGAATATTAATATATAAAACAAATAAAGTTGTGTTACACAGAATCAGGGTCTAGGGCCCTTTGGCTGTCTTTAAAAAGACTCAAAGTAAGTCTGAGGTGGACAACGAGTTTTTACATTATATGCATTAGTTGTAATATATATATATAGGAGGACAGTAAGGCAATCATTAGCAAAATTACCATTTCCTATAAATCATTCACCAACTATGTTCATCAACAATTTTTTTTTCTTTATGATCTGATTATAATTACTTGAATTTAGTATATATTCATATAAAATATTTATTTTTGTTATTTGAATAGGTACAATTTTTGACTTTTTAAAGGACAAATCACTTTTGATGTGATGTTCATAAACAAAAAAAAAAAGTAATTAGAAGACCCAACTTTTTAGGACAAGCGGCATGGACAAATACAGTAAACTAAAAATTAGTCTTCTAGGCGAGTTTATGATTGTGACTTCACCATATGTTGGTTTTTGAACAATGAATTGATTTATCAAGCTATTCTTGGGATTGGATTCATGGATTTCAGTCCTTCCAATAAATCATAGCTTGTGAAGGTTTGTTGTGCATATTTGCCTACTCCGTGCGCCTTCCTTGTAGCACTGGGTAGCGGTCTGAAGGCAATTAAATCATTGCATCAAACGCCGTTTGGTGTTTGGCAAAGGAAATTCAATTGAAGTGGTATGTATTTCCTTTATGGCCGTTATATGGGATACTGGATATGGCGGAAGACGAGGGAATTAGGGAGGTCGAACAGTATTTGTGGAGGGGTGGGTGAGGTGGGGTGTTTGCAGTAGCAGTTCATGGGAAGTGTACACAAATCTATGTACACTCGACTGCAAATATATCGGGCTCGTGTCCACCGTCCCTTCCGCCTACCCATAGATACTTAATTTAATCTATATTTGCTGAACGGATTTACACTGTCTCGACCCTCCCTTCAGCTGAGCTAGGTAGGCCATATTACCACCATTTAACTTGTAACTAATCATATGTAATAGATACACCATATCACACTGCCACCTTCTTCAATGGCAGTGAACTGTTGAATTTAAATGCCAAAAACTATTAATATTAATGATGGTTTAGCCATGTAGCAATCCTGAGAAACTTCTAGCAATTCTCAGCAACCTTTCCTTCCTGGAATTAATAATATTATAATAACAATACACTATTATTCTAATATTATATTAAGAATTTTTTTTTAGTTTATATTAATTATAATAGAGGGGCTCAGGTTAGGGTAAAGCGTTGACCTTTATCTCACATGGTAAACCTAGAGTGGCGAGTTCGATTCTCGCCTGGGCAAAGGAAATTATTTAGAGACGAAATTCATTAAATAACATCCTAAAATCCCACCCTGGCTTGAAAAGAGTGGTAACATGTATATAACCCGTCCCAATTAGCCTGAGTTGCAAAAAATGAACGTTAATATTTAACAATATACAATTATAATATTATTTACTTGCCTTTCAATTTTTCACTTCTAATGGCTTTATGGTAAATTGTTTTGAAGTACAAACTATATTTTAAGTTTTCTAACATCTATTATTCAAAAAGTACATCATGCCGGGGCTGCGTTAACTAAGCAGATTTCCTACTTGTTTTACGTATTTGCATTTAACTCAACCGTAAAAGTTCAATGAGAACAACATATGATATTTAGGATTTAAATAATGGGCTTCACAATACAACAGCTTATTGATAATATGAGTAGGAGAAGACTAAAAAACGTCCCTCACGCAGGGGCTGCATAAACTAAGCGGATTTCCCCCGTGAAGTTTAACAATAGAGAATTCTTCGTAGTAATAACACTAGTAGTAACGAATCTCTAAACCAATTCACGAGAGACGAACAGTTACTGAAACAGTCGAACTGGCTTTTGGCGGAAAGTCCCCAATATAGCCGACTTCTGCCGACCAGACACATTTAATACAAATGCAAATATCTCGGTTAATATACAAGATAGAGAGTAAATGTATAGAATAATATTTATAGTAAATTTAATTTCAATAAGATTGATTCTATACGAGGATTCGATCCGACGCATAACAACAGAGATATTTCGAATTTTCAAAAAAAAAAAAAAAAAAAATCCCCTCTAAACGCCATTAACGAACGCAATCTTTCTTTTTACATAAAACGATTAAATATCGAGTTTGGTAACGATCAAACAAAAATTACGACCGCTAGAGCGTTACCAGACAAATATATATATATATATATATATATATATATATATATATACACCCATACAATTTTGATCAGAAATCATTTTCGTAATCTTCTGGGTAGGATTGATGGGCGTTCGAAGAATGTTTTCGAAAATCCCATTATCAGTACAACCTCAATAGCTGATTTCCCCTAAGGAAAATCTTCTTAAATGCAAATATCTCAAGTAATAATCAAGACATTGAGAAATACGTACATAATAACATTTATAGAACATGGCAATTCTATGGAGCCCCTCTCACGATTCCGATTTTAGCCGTAATTGAACTGGATCTTCATGTTTACATAAAACGTTTAAATATAGAGTTTGTCATCTCAGAGAATATATATATATATATATATATATATATATATATATATATATATATATATATTTATTTATTTATTTAACAGACCACATTTTCGTCATCTCCTGGGTAGGATCGATGGACATTTGAAGACATTTTGGGAAGCCGCTCACAAGTGTTTCTGTGAGAGAGAGCTAGAGCTACGGTGATGATATTAATGTGCGTCGAGGAGGGACGCGGTCTGGCTGAGAGCCCTCGGCAGGAGTCAAGTGGCCGTACAATGGGATTGAGGAGCTTGGGTGAGTGGACCGTGAGATATGAATTGCATGGGCAGCCACCCCTCACCAACCACCCCCTCCACACAACATCTACACTGCTTTAATAATATGGGGGATGCCCACCGTCACTGATATCAATCACTGATACTACAAGCCATTCAACAATAATATACTCGCTTCCATTCACCCGAACCAGTCTACTGTTTACAAAGAAACAAAGAGAAATAACATATTACCAGCTACTCCCCGGAGGATTTCATAGTAATCATTTTGATTTAATTTTAAAATGATTCATTATTCGTCCACTACTATGATTAATTGGAACGGGGTATATAACGGTTTCCATCCTTTTCTAACCAGGATCTTACTAAAGATTTTATTTAGCTAGTTCGTCATTTAGCCTTAGTGTGAAGTGATTCATGTTATAACCGCTTATTGTTAACGTTGACATGAGTAGGAGTAGGGGTTAACAGATGGCGGAAAACTAAAATATGGAAATGTCTTGGTTAATACTCAATATATGTAGAGAAAACAGGTGCATAGCAACATTTATAAAAGCCTGTCACGCAGGGGCTGGGTAAATAAGCAGATTTCCCTCGTGAAATTTAATAATAGATAAACCTGCTTACTGCTAACACAACACCACCGTGAATACAACTACAAACGGTAATAAGAAATCATTCCCCTGACGGCGGGAAGCGTCTCAAATGTAAACAAACAGGTCCACCAAACGGCTCACCGGAAAGAAAAACAATAACTTAAACACATCAGAATATAACATATTAATTTTATTGAAAACTATCTAGTACTGTAACTTACAATGAATCAGAATAATTCTTATCTCAATCAATCAAATTTTATATATATATATATATATATATACACACACACCACAGTTTTGAATGGACCTCATTTTCGTCATCTACTAGGTAGGATCGTTGGACATTTGAAATTTTTTTTCGAAAATTGCGTCAAGAGTACGACCTCAATAGCCGATTTCCCTTAAGGGAAATCTGCTAAAACATTACATTTACAAGATTGGTTCGATACAATTTTTCAACCTGACGCATAATAAAGGAGATATTTCGAATTTTCGAAATTTTCCCCCTAAACACCCCCCCCCCCCAACTTGTCTGATTTCAACCACTAACGAACTTTCCCTTTAGTTTGGCATGAAACGTTTAAATATCGGGTTTGGCAATGGTCAATCAATGGGTTGATGGGGGTTTGGAGATAATATTTGAAAAAGTGATCTCAATAGCTGATTTCCCTTAATCTGCTAATACATTCCCACTGCCCGCGTCCAAATCATTCCCCTATGATGCACCAAGCCACCTAAATATTATTTTTTAAATAAATGAAATAAATAAATTCAACAGATTTAGTAAATAAATTATTCTTTTGTTAAATACTTGTCGAATTATTCGTATTTATTTGACAAAATAAACATTCTTTTGTCGTCTGTTGGAGTCGCAAACCAGTACACATTGTGTTAAGGAATACTCTTCACTCTGAAAAATTAGTCTTGAAAAGATTTGGAACAAAAGTCGAATTTTGAATAATAGTTGATATTAGAAAATTTAACATATAATTTGTACTTCAAAACAATTCACCATAAAGCCTTTAGAAATGAATAATTGGAATGCAAGTAATACTATTATGATTAAAACAAATTTAAAAGAAATTGATGTAATTATGTAAAATTCTACAACTACTGTTAAATTAATTGTTCGGACTATAATAATTGCACATTAAGTTTTGATTTAAATCTTAGATGTTTTTCCTTTTATCAGTCTTCTCACACAATTTAGGCTTTTCAAAGCAAACCAAATTTTTATAAAATTAGACACAATCAAATTTTATATTTATTCCCTTTTTGTTGAAATGAATTCTCGAAATATATAACTGCCCAAGTAATAGGTAACTAAGAAATAGCAAACATTTATCTCGGGGAAATTAGTTCCGGTGGCATATTAAATCCATGCCTAAATTTACAAAAGACCATTTTGAAATCAATCGGGTGAATGCACACGCTTGGAAACGAATATATCAGCCCGCTACCGGGAAAGGCTTATCGGTTCTATTCAAACTTTCTAAGCGAACCGAAAGTCCAATGTTCTGTTATCATAGCCAGAAAGACTAATGGGTTTTAGGTGCTCATTCGCTGAACGGATTATTTTGAAATGGACAATTTAGTTATCCTGGATATTTGCACATGATTATTATATATCCTTACAAAATGATATGATATACTGGAAACACAGGCAAACATTAGGATAAAATAAAGTTTATTTGTCTTAACAGACTGAAATTTCTGAATTGTTTGCATTTAGTAATTTGAACGACTGCACTTAATCTGTCCTCCCTTCTAGTAATGTTACTCATCTCGTCTGAACTGATGACATTGAGTAGGCATGCAGAGTTGATGTGTGTGTTCGTGTAAGAACTTATTGCACTTTATTTTCGAGTCTTACACCTTTGCTCATCTGCTGGGTCCAACCAGTTTACCTAAAATATCAGCAGATTGTAGTCTATTAAATGGAATAATTTAAAATGCCTTGAAGTTTCAATTATTAGTCAGCACTTATTTAAAAAAAAAAAAGTCCGTCACGCAGGGGACGTTAACTAAGCAAATTTCCAACATGCGACACGTATTTGCATGTATATCAAGACGTAAAAGTTCAATGAGCAATATTTGTTATTTAGGCTTCAAATAAAGTGCTTCATAATATATCAGCTTATTGTTAATATGACATGTGTAGGAGTTTACTAAGGCCGAAAAACTAAAAAATTCTAATATCTCGATTAATGATAAAGAGCGAGTAAAAAATGTACATAGCAACATTTATAGAACACTACATTTGCAATAAGATTGATTCTATACAAATTTCAGTGGTCCGATTTCAGACCATGAACGAACTTGATCTTTCTTTTTACATAAAACGATTAAATATCAAGTTTTTTAACGATCAAACAAAAATTGTGACCGCTAGAGCAATAACAGAAGAAATACATATATATGTCTATATATGGATATGTGTGTATATAAATATATATATATATATATATATATATATATATATATATATATATATATATATTTATATATAATTTTGAGCGGATAGCATTTTCGTAATCTCCTTGGTAGGATCGATGAACATTTTAGGAAATTTTTCCAAAATCCCGTCACTTTAATGGCTGATTTCAAAAGCGCTAAAATCAAATAGCTAAATCGCTGATATCTCTATATGTAGCGTCAAACTGAAAAAAAATGCCATAGCACAAAAAAAAAAAAAAACATTATTTATTTTAGTTTTCCTTAAGATTTCCTGCTTTATTATCTTATACCTAACAAGGAAGAAGCAATTCGATATTTTGTATATCAGTCCCCGAAAACCGCCCTCCAACCCTTACATCGCTAAGAGTTGGGTGAAATTTAGTCAAATCTTGTTATTGAAAATTTGCTAATAGCCAATTTATTTGTATTCGCATGCCTGATAAACCTCAGATTGGTTGATTGGTTAATACTTTTATTTCATTTTTATAACAGCTCAGTTTTAGGTATAAAGGTTTCAATATTTTCAACCATAATTTCCTGTTCCTCTTCCCTGGAGGGCCATAACCTAAAAAATGGCGGGGTAGCGCTGATTAAACAAATTTGGCGCATTAGGCTCTCGACTGGACGTCAGTATTTTTTTCTTCCCACGACCCTCTTTTATGGAGAGTAGTAAAGCCCTCGACAGGATTAGAGTGGGCTGGCCATATGCCGTACCGCATGTCACCGCATGCTAGCCGCACAATGGCAGACTCTCTAACGAGCCTTGTGCTAGTCTCCTAATTGCTATAGTCACTAATGCCTGGGGTCCACCCTTCCTGGAGGACGCCCTCCCCCCCATTAAAAACTCCGGATTTTTTCACCCCAATGTTGGAGGATAATGGTGATTTAAGAGCCGGAGCTGTAGAAACGAATAGAGAGCGAAAAAAACTAGGTTTTTCAGGAAGAATATTTGCTACCTTGTGTTCTTTTAAAATTTAGCTTGGAGATCATCTCTCATCTCTACTTTCAATTACCTTTTATGCATTCAAAACTAATTTAATTTTTTACGCATGCACCACACGATTTTCTAGTACTGTTATTGATTTAAATATTCATTTTTTCTGAATTTCATTTAATCTCAGGATCCTCCACACATATCTGACACATAAACACGTAATGACAAGGACAGACGACCCTATATGCAAATACTGCCGATAAAACACATACTGACAGTCTGCATTCAACGAAAAAAGTCCGCCACGCAGGAGCTGTGTACAATAGAGAAATCTGCCTACTAATAACAGTAGTAGTAACGAGTCTCTAAACCAATTTCACGAGAGCCGAATAGTTACGGAAACGGCCGAACTAGCTTTTAAAAATTCAACTCTTAATAAAAATGCAAATATCTCGGCTGATATTCAAGAGAAAAAATAAATATATATAACAACATTCATAGTAACTTTAATTTGCAATAAGATTAGTTCTATACAATTTTTCGATTCGACGCATGCTAACGGAGATATTTTGAATTTTCCAAAATCCCCCCTCTAAACCCTCCCCCCTCCCGCTGGCTCGATTTCAGCCATTAACGAACTTGATCTTTTTACATAAAAAGATTAAATAACGAGTATGGTAACGATCAAATAAAAAGCGACCGCTAGAGCGTTAACAGACGAATATGTGTGTGTGTGTGTGTGTGTGTGTGCGCGCGCGCGCGCGCGTGCATGTGCGTGCGTGCGTGCGTGTATATATATATATATATATATATATATATATATATATATATATATATATATATATAAACGGACCTCATTTTCGTCATCTGGGTAAGAGCGATTGGACATTTGAAGATATTTTTCGAAAATCGCGTCATGAGTACGACCTCCAATAGCTGATTTCCCTTAAGGGAAATCTGCTAAAACCTTGAGATACCCCACGACATGTCAGAACTACTAACTGACTGTAGCATATATGTACCCAACATACTAACATATAAACATTTACCACCAATACATATAGAATAAAAATACAATAGGTCTAAAACATACTTACGAAGATTTAAAAGTGATAACTTTTATCATATTCATTTAGACAAAGTACGAATATGAGAAAACCTCAGATAATTAAGGAATATTTTCCATAATATATAAATAATGTAAAAAGGTTTACTTGTAGGAATAAGAGATCATGCCAATCACCTTTGATGTGGAGCATAAACCAAATAAAAAAATTAAATTGTTTCATTTGAAACTAATATTGGATGTCTCTGTTCCCATACATCGCTTCATCAAATTTCATAGGATGTACATTTATTGATCTTGATGATTGTTACACAAAACTGCTTCTACACAATTTGTTTGCATCTCTAATATATACGAAAAAATTTGCAGTTTTTATTTCCGGCCCCCAGACTCCCACCCCTCCACCTAGTCGATTTTCTACGAAATCGGACGTGCTCGGCATGACAGTACAACATTCTTAAATTTGAAATTTAAACGTTCTAACTTATATACTTGCTTACGCTTAAACTAATGAAAATGGGTGCATGGAAGGGAAAAGCGGATAGTTTCGTTGAAATGTGAAACTCGAAAATTGTCGCGATTACAATACTTATTTTACTTAATCAAATGAGAGAACAATTAAAAATACATCTGTAAATACTTCTTGGAACGGACTTTTTAGCCGCATTAGAATTTATGATGTAAAATAGATTGCTGATGTAGTTATGCAACAGGCTGAAATAAGGAACTACCTGTTTCCTTGGAGGAAATTTGAAGTCCTTACCAGGCTCATGTTGATAGGTTGAATCTCAAAATAATTATTTATATATTTTTTATGTTAATTTTTTTAATAATAAATACTGAATGATAATGAGCATTTAAAAAGAAGTGCAAATTAATTTAAAGGAATTGAAGAATTGATAAAATGGACTTAGTCACTCTATCAACCGAAAGGAGATATAAACAATTCTTTATTCACCTAATCAAATTAATTTTTAATTTGTACTTTAATTAATATTGGTATCCTAAATATTCATAGAGGAAGATGTGTATTACTTCAGAATAGCTTTGCTAGAACCTTGTTTTGTTGAGAAAAATGAATTAGGCACTGCCTCTTGCAAAGAAAATATCGACAGTATTGATCAGCAACCTCGTATGTCAAAAAAATGAGGAATCCCGATTTTTGTATATTTACATTAACTGTACTGTTCTTGGTGTTCTGTTTCAAGGCTTTATTCAAAATTATTTTATATTATTCACCTTTACTTTGAAGTAATTGGAAGTAATATATCAATATTTTCATTTACTGAATGATGAAACCAGTTTTTTATGTCTCCTGTAAAAGTAATTTATTTGACATGGGAGGTTGCTGAACAACACTGTCGATATGTCTTTCAAGAATGTAAAAGGCAAATGAGACTTAATACAAGCTATATTTTGCTATGTTAAAAAGCGCTAGATAACTCCATAAGCGGGGCAGTTTGTCGAAAATCTTAAAAACTTATCACCCACCTTATTACGTAAGGGTGTAATAAATTTCACTTATTGAAATTTAGGAGATTAGTTAGTTGCATATCATTATCTATAATTATCATCAATCTCTGAGACTTTTAATCATATTTTAAAATGATTTTCGAGCCATATATTAGCTTCATATTAGCTAAACCCAATGAATATTAATTAAGTAATAAATGAATATTTTTTCTCATCGGGATTCAAATCTGTTTTCAAGCTTATATGCTCCAGTAAAGTCTTTCATTTTATTTACTAATATTTATATGGAGAGCATATGTAAGATGGAGGCTGTAAAGAAGAGCCCAACTGTTGATTACTGTTCTGCTAGCAAGGAAAGAGGAACCATTGTTCTGAGTTCTCTCATTCACCCACCCCTTGGCGAAATATGAGGGAGGGGGGATCCCTTATTTTAGGAGAGTGGTCTCTAAGCATGATATGCCTTGCTTCCTTCTCTACTCTCCTTTTTAATTCTTATTTTTTCCCCCTTAAAATAAAATCAAATGGAAAAAAAAAAGTGAAACCTTTATCATTTACTTTAAAATATATGAGGATGAAAGAATTCATTCCTTCCGGAAGGTTAAGCGATATATTTTTTTCTATACTAGCCAAAAATGAAAAAGGCATATTTGACATATTTATAGTTATTTACGATATATCTGTGTGATATTAATACCACGACCTATTTTTTTTCTTTTGAGTTTGACAATAGTTTAATCTTCATATTATTGCTTTTATACCTTTAAGAGTGATTCATTCTGTATATTTTAGTGAATATTATAGCCTCCAATGTCTATTGTTGATTTTTTTTTTAAATTTCTATATTTGTTTTCATCATGCTTGATTTAGCAGTGTTTTCCTACTACTAGGAGGAATTGATCTTAAATTAGTAAAATTTCCAACCTGAAAGATATATACTATATCAGACACAATATTAGTTATATTTAAGTATGTATTTACAAATTAAGTTTTTCTTAGTCAAAACTTAACATACCAATAATAATAATAATATTAATAAAATAATGACCCGCCTCCCGTATTACTTATTAGATAAGCACTCTATGGCAGAGGCCAATAAATGTGTAATTTATCACTTAAGTTTTAATACTCAAGTATTTAATTACTGTACTCTTATGGACAGTTAAGAAATTTAGTGGTCAAAATAGCTACTTTTTCAATTATGATGGTTTTACGTTTGACACTCTAGAAAATCGGCGAACTATGGAGTGTAACTTCATTAGCCTTTTTTAATAGTACATTTACTAAATTTACCTGTTGCAATAACCTTGAACTTAATTTAATTATTTTTAAATATTAATAACTATTAATTCTTAAAAATAAACTGTAAAAAAATCATATAAAAGTTTGTGTGCATTACCCTTAACCAATCAAGGTTCCCAAATCATATTCTTGCATTGAATTAAAAAAAAAACAACAAATTGTTTCTATAAATAAAAACTTTTTTTTTAATTTACTCATTTTGGCATAAATACATGGGCGTTGCCCGATGTTAGTATCGTTAAGTATTCTACTTAAATAATTTCCATTTCGACAATTTTGAGTACTCTTATAATATAAGTAATATATAACAATACATAAGCAATATATAATAGTTCCGTAAAATCAACAAAACAACAATTAATGGTTAATAAACTAACAACAATATACCCTTAATAAAGTAATATATATTATTTAGCTTTTCAATATTGTTAATATTTTAGCATAAATTCCAATAAAACTTCGTCCCTGTTTTTAACTATATCTGATTGTAAATATTCTTTTCTGTGATTTACAACTACAGGGCAATGTACTATTACATGCTTCAGGCTATTATTAATGTATTTTTTACACCACTTACATATTTCGTGTGATTTTATGATATGGATTTTACTGTATGGGATATTTTAATGTATTCGCTATAACAGACTCTCAGTCGGCTTATGGTTCTCAACTTTTCTGTGATATAAATAAAAACTTATCAGTGTCAAAGTTGTTTTTTGTTAGTTTCTTATAAATTAGAAAATCCATTTCAACCCCCTACAAAACACTATTTAATATGTGAACAACCTATTAACGCACCAATTTGTGCTAGTTATACTTCCTTCGCTTATAGTTAAGTTATACTATCTTTCCTATATAGTTCAGTTATACTATATTTCCCCGTAGCTTAGTTTCAGTATTGAATTTCATTTAGATATTAGGTTCACACGTTCCTTTTTTGATTTTTAAAACCAATTTTAGAAGGCTCACTTTATAACTTGCTCTGTATTGGTTTTTGGTTCCAGTGGCTTATGGGCATATAAGAAAAAAAAAAAAAAAACTTGCCCGGAAATAATTATTGTTTTGATTGAAAAGGCGAAAGTAATATGTGTTGTAAGGGGGTGTGATAAGAGCTGTATGACCAGTCTATTATAGTGTGGAACCCCTGTTTGGGGGCTATTAGCGAGATCGGGAGTGATGCATTCATTGTGACTCCATAGAGGTCTGGTCTCGGGCCACATCTGCTCGGCAAGCAGGTCCCATTCATCAGTCGCTCTCACGCACTCATTCATATTATAGGCTCTCTGAATTGCCTCCCTTATTCTCATTCAGGACCTTGGTCTCCGTCAAGAATTAGGTGCTAATTTGAGAACTCCGCCCTCTTGCAAATAGCCATTGATACTCTTCCTGAACTCGGAAGGAGACAAGCGTCCTTTATTTATTAAAACCTAATTTCTGTCGATATGGTTCATCGGGATAAAGCCATCCACTAGATAACAAGTACATGTATTAATGATACACCAATGGCTCACCACACTAATCACTATTAGCAGATTTCCCTTAAGGGAAATCAGCTATTGAGTCGTACTCATGACGCGATTTTCGAAAAAATTCTTCAAATGTCCATCGATCCTAACGAGGAGATGACGAAAAAGAGGTCCGTTGAAAATTATATATATATATATATATATATATATAATTGTGCTGATGTTTTCGACCAGGTTGTATTTATATGTGGTGTGTTGTTCTTTTCGGAGTTTTGGTCAATGTTGGTGAAATGAATCTTAGTTTATGCCGATATTTCGAGAATCTTTATTTTCTCTTCTTCAGGGCTGTAAAATTACATGTACTACACACCCTTTTACAACAATGTATAAAAACAATGTGAAATATTATAATGTAGTACATGTAATTTTACAGCCCTGAAGAAGAGAAAATAAAGATTCTCGAAATATCGGCATAAACTAAGATTCATTTCACCAACATTGACCAAAACTCCGAAAAGAACAACACACCACATATATATATATATATATATATTTGTCTGGTAACGCTCTAGTGGTCGCAATTTTTGTTGTTCGATACCAAAACGTTTTATGTAAAAAGAAAGATCTAGTTCGTTAATGCCTGAAATGGGACTAGTGGGAGGGGGGGGGTTTGAGGGGAGGATTTTCGAAATATCTCCGTTACTATAAGTCGGGTCGAAAAATTGTATAGAATCAAGCTTATTTCAAATTAAATGATCTATAAATCTTGGCCTATACATATTTTCTCTATCATGAATATTAACCGAGTTATTTGGATTTTATAGTTTTCCGCTTTCAGTAAGCCCCATTTCTACTCATGGTTTATTAACAGTAACTTGTTCGCGGAAGTGTTACCAATATGTATATTTATTTATTGCAAACCTTCGCGTTGGAAATCTGCTTAGTTTACGCAGCCCCTGCGTGACAGACCCCCCTTTATTTGCCTTATTTTTCAATGTAACCCCGCACTTCCACAGCGTCTAAGCTCATAAAGCTGTGTAAAGAGGAGAGCAAACAAGGTGTCCGACCAGAGAGAGTGTGTGTGTGTGAGAGAGAGCTAACCAGTCGACGGACTGGACCGGTCCCGGAGCCGGTTATGCCAGGACACGCGCCGGGCATAATTAGGAGGCATCTATTATCAGCACATCCATAGCGCGCATGATGGTTAGCCTCCCCACCATCCTTTAAACATGGCAATGATAAGTAAGTTAAGGGGGCCCTGCTATTCGCCACTCCCCACTCTGCCCATTAAAGGCCCTATATTTATTCATGTACGTCGCCTATGGCTGCTTTTCAACACTTCAGCCCTTCATAGGCTCTCCATGAATAACCAAAAATAGGTGCGCGCTTTATTAAGTCTCCACCAAAGGCCACTCTGTGCTTACACTCAATATTGCTGTCATAAACATTCATATTAATGTAACAAGCCAATTCCCAGATGTCCTTTGATAGTTGCAAAATTGACCCGGGGAATGCACATAGATTTCCCACGTGAAGTTTTACAGTTGATAAATCTACATACTGGTAACACCTAACACCACCGTGATTATTAAGTAAATAAATACATACGGTAATGAAGGTAGGATGAAATAATTGGCCACGGTTCCACTATAACAACTTATTAAAACGGCAGAGCGCTTTCGATGCAGTGCATCATCTTGGAGCCGGACTAGCTACAAGAGCCGTCAGGTCAACGTCCAAGACCTTCGGGCATTGACGATGATGCACTGCATCGAAAGTGCTCTGCCGTTTTAATAAATGTTAATAGTGGAAGCTTAGCCAATTAATTAATCCTACCTACGTTAGAAGTCACTTCCACCTGCCAGAATACTAACTCAGAATACGGTAATGAGTATTTTTTCACACTTATAATAACCTCCCAACTGAAAGCGTCTGAATTTTATATACGCATGTCTGCTAACCGTTCAGATCTGAACAGATAGATAGAAATTACTAAAATATATCGGAATATAACATATTAATTTTATTGAAAGCTACTTACTATATCTAGTAGTGTAATTTATAAAGATTCGGAATAATTTCTGTCTGAATTACTCAAATTTTAGTCGTCCAAGAACAAAAGATGGGGGGGGGGATCAACAGAACGTGCTTGCTTATGCCTCACAAAATAGAAGTTCAATGAAAACAATATTTGGTATTTAACCATGGTATGAAGTGGTTCATGATATAACAACTTATTATTAATATGCCCTGTGTAGGAGTGCTGGTTTGCTTATAGCTGAATACTGTAAAATGCAAATATCTCGGTTAATATTCAAGATAGAGAATAAATGTATATAACAATATTTATAGAACATTTAGTTTGCAATATGATTGGTTCTATACAATGTTTCGATGAGACGTATAGTAACAGTGATATTTCGAATATTTTAAAATCCCCTTCCCACTGATCCGATTTCAGCCGTTAACGAACCAACTTTTTTACATACAACAAAAATTGCCACCACTGAACTTCTGCATTAGCCTTTTCTTTAATATTAATATTATTTGCATGTTTACTGCTGAATCTCCTCATTTTAGCGACAAATTGGACGGAGGCTATTTGTATTAAAACATCCAAATGTGGCCCAGCTACATATATAGAGAATTTAGTTCAATTTTGAAAGGCCATGTATAATGAAAATTCTCTCAACAAAATTCGCTACAAATAAAAGTAACGGAGTTAGTTGGGCATACTTTCAATGTAATATTAAGGTTTATAATTTTTCCAACTAATGTCAGTTATCATAGTTTTCTTACCTTTGGTCGTTCAGTGTAACATTTTTAAATTTTTAGAAATGTTTCATTAAATGCATTTTGTCAAAAAAAATGATCCTTCAGGAGCAGAATTCAATGAATTTTCAAATCTAGTTCTGAGTTATAGGTCTTTTTATTGGTTGACTTCTACAATAACATTTTAGTTGTTAACATATTTTTTTATTAATCATTTGAGCCCTTTGACAAATTAAAAATTGTATTTAGAAGTAAAACACTCCCCTATTAAAAGTCATATATTAGAAACTAATTGAAAAATGGAAGTTTCACTAGTATCTCCTCTTTACTATAATATGGGAATGCCATCACGTTATTCCCTTTGACGGCTTCGGGCCTAAATGAGAGACGAAATTCAGCAGAATTTAGGGTTACAGGTGTTGAACCGGTCAAAATACAAAATCTGCTGCAAATTAAATTATTGTGCTAATTGAATTACAGTGTTATTCATGTGGATACTATCAAACCTTGCGGTTTAAGTTCTTGGAATCTAATATACTATTGTATAGAACAAATATATAATATATTAAAAATCGAAAAATAACTGAATTATTTTTGATTTACGGTATTAGTAAAACTTGCCTTACTATGATGTAGTGCCCTATGTATTTACACATCTTTCTAAAATATGAACTACCCCATCCAAAATAATCACATTTTTTTATTGTGAAATATAATATCCTCGTGACTTCTGATTTACGACAATAAATAAATATATTTAAAAATGGTAAGAAAAAAAAATCGTACTATTTCATTATCAGAAGAAGATAAAATTACTTCTCTTTCATCTTATTTTTATTTTAGTACATGCTCTTCTTATAACTCCCAATAAATGAATTCATTAATATTGGGATAACAAATGTATGTTTATCACTCAACTCTATAATCTCTAATGTTGGAAAGATTAATTGGTTAATCGTGTTGTATTATTGATATAGTATTTTTGTAATTAAATGACTCCTAGGCGTAAACTTGTGTCGAAGCGTGTTTGTGAAAATATTCATTTGGGAGTGACACTCTTCGAAAATCTATTCCAAAAAAATGTTGAATATTAAAAGACTTTGCCGTATAGTATCATCCTTAAGTAAGTAAATTATTATGTGGTTCTTTAGAATATTTCAGATCCTTCTGAGAATTTATAATATTCGCGAACATTTTGGTGCAGTTTATGCAACGCTGAGAATAAGCTAATTGGCAGGAACTATTATTATATGTATGCAAACAACATTTCTGGTTTCGGGCCTGGTTGAAAAGAGCGAACGTCATGGAAAACATCAGATTCTTTGGGAGTGGAGAGGTTCAAGAGATCCTTTGAGACGGACATGAGTTTGTGTTGACGGTCAAAGCACAACAAACATGTGATGCCTTCCCTTTTGATGTCTTTTTTTACACTGGCGAACTGTGAGGATCGCCTCATCCTTCTCTGGTTTTCCCTATGTTTACTTTAGTCTTTCTACTTCCAGTATTTTGGCCCCTTATTCCGACCTCTGCCAATCGGTTTCTGTTGCCATTTCAACCCACAGAATTTGGTTTCAGAGCCGAGTACGTATATAAAAATGATGTTTACAATTTCGTTGAGCAGAGAGTTATAGTCTAACAAATGCCTCGTTCCTTTAAGTTGTCAAGAGGGACATTCTTCATAGCCATACGTCGCATTGTACCATAAATTACTACAAGCAGATTTTTTTATCCAAACATCTGCTAATGCAATTTTCTCCCAATATGGTGTCTATTCTCTTTCCCAAATAGTACTTAAAGGAATACCTAATCAGAGTTTCTCTTTAAACTAAAATAAAACAGAAACTAATGTCAGTGGGAAGCAGCGTTTTCATTAAGTAAAACTGTAACAACCTAATAAATTTCTGGCTGGTCCAAATAACTAAGATTAAGCACTACATTGAGTTATATGATATTTCTCTATACGTTTTGTGCCTTTCTAACGCTTTTTCAACAAAATAAATGTATGTGGTTTCATGTAGGTAGATGAAAAAATTGGTTGCGCTTCCATTGTAACAATTTTACTAAAACGACAGTGCGCTTTCGACGGAGTGCATCACCATCAGTGCCCGAAGGTCCTGGATGTGGACCTGACGGCTCTTGGAGCTGGACCGCTCTCTGGAACTGGCTCTTGGACGCAGTCCCGCTCTTTCGTTTTAGTAAAATTGTTACAGTGGAAGCGTAGTCAATTATTTCATCTACCTACATTAGAAGTTACTTCCACCTGTCAGAATACAAACTCAGAGTATGTGCTTTCATAGACTTCTTCGCTGAGCTCTATTTTCTTCTTCTCCAAACCGGCTGTCTGCTCCAGCGGTCTTCTCATCACTCTTCAATGTGCTAATTTTCCTTTTACCAGCGGGAACCCCGGGGATGATCATTCAGACCCCCGGATTCAACCTGTCCGGAACAACAGTGATGGTAATTTCGCCTGCAATCATTAGTCTACTATCTGAGACCCAGTTTTCAGATGTTGGAGCTAGAACAGTGTGACCTGGCGTGGTTGTCCCGACCGTTCCTCTTCTACTGAATGAACACTAGCTCCATTATAAGGGGGCGTTGTGAAATGAGATGGGTGTAATGTAGCAATGGGACGTGGATAACCCGGCAACTGGAAGTACCGGGTGGGTTGTAAAGGATAGGAGAAAACGAAAGATAGTAGGAGAGAAGTTTAGAAGAAATGAAGAAATTAGTCTAGAAATTACTACTACTACTGCTACATATAGCAAAATGGCTGAGAGGTTGAATTACACAAGCGAGAGCTTATGATTCCGTCATAGATTATCTTGCTCATTTTTACGCGTTATAGTCCAGGACTTATGCCACTATCTTAACAATATGCAGTACGGACAGCTAGAATATTTCCCTAATTGTAAGCTCTCCCTCCGCATTACTTTCCCCAACAGCTGTCCAGTAAATATTAGACCCTACAAACCCATCTCTAGGCAGAAAATATAGAATGCACATGTGGTATTCATTATTGGTGGTGAACGTTCCCAAAAATGGTACTCGCTTGATTCTGTAATCGCAATGTGTAACTTTCAATATTTTCGCTATCGATAATATGATAATATTTTGATTTATCGATTAAATTAATTTCCTTTCTCATTCTAGTCCATATTAGTGGACATATAACTCATTTTGATATTCTAATATGAGTTTTAAGGAAGAATGGTTTCTACTCTGGGGCGATATCCAGAGAGGCGCTGCTGGGGGCCGGAGGGTGGGGCTGCGGGCTCCAGACATTGTAGGGAAAACTCCTTTGTTCCTCCTGTCAGCCGCAGCCGCTCCGCTCATAATTAGCTGTAGAGTAATTAGAGAGAGAGAGAGAGAGAGAGAGAGAGAGAGAGAGAGAGAGAGAGAGAGTAGGGTATGGTAGAGAGTAAGAGAAAGACCGCTAGTGGATGGAGAGAAAGAGAGGAGCCTAGTTAGCAGAAGCCTCTAACGTCACAGAACCTCACTCCTCACTCTCTCTCTCTCTCTCTCTCTCTCTCTCTCTCTCTCTCACTCTCTCTCTCTCTCTCTCTCTCTCTCTCTCTCTCTCTCTATCTACCCCCCCCCCTTACTACCAGACATTTCAACTCGACACCGACAATTGTTATATAGAGAACCCTTGTCTCGCGACCGAATTATGATGGATTGCATGGGAAATGTCGCTTTTTGCACCGTTTCTTATAAGTCTTCTTCAGTCCTTGTTTTTTTTGTGCAGTTTTTTTTTTGTTTGTCTTTGCTCTTTCTATCGCTAATGCGCTAGGATGAGACTGCTTCAGAGGCTTTGAAATATAGCTTTGAAGATTCCCATTTGCTACGAACTATTATCCAAACCACTCTGCTACTGTTGCTCTTGGCTCTCACATATCTTCTGTGGATCAAGATACTATTTTTGACGAACTAAAGCACTTCCAACTCTCTCGAAACATTCGGGAAACTAAAGCAGATTATCAATTTCCTATCCCACTTTATTATCATAGATTATTTATGAAAATTTGATCGGTTTCAATCCCTTTTCCATAAATCTTAAGGCCGATTTACTTGTTCTCCTCGAAAATTGAAATGAGCTAGAGCATATCTGAAACTTAAAAATTTACTGGAAACACACTCATCGCCAAAGCAAGTTGTCGAGTCGTGGTTTCTTTTATTGCAAAAGGTTCTTATATGTTTCGAAACTCAACAGTTCTTCCTCAGTAGCAAAACACTATAATAATTCATCTCAAGTTTGATCCTCTGCAAAACTTCTTGAATCAATCTCTATTCG
This sequence comes from Riptortus pedestris, assembly GCA_019009955.1. Lineage (NCBI taxonomy): Eukaryota > Metazoa > Arthropoda > Insecta > Hemiptera > Alydidae > Riptortus > Riptortus pedestris. The sequence goes on along the minus strand of CM032231.1, from coordinate 102,844,335 downwards.
TAATGAATGCTAACATCCTTGATTGCTAGAACCTTAACTTGGACAATTTCAGAGGTATTTTACGTCACGATAGTACATGTCGGCTTGAGAACTTCCCCGTCACTCCTTATGTATTTAGCGTTACCTGCTCTCTCTTAATCTCTCACACACAGTCACACTAAGTGAAAGATATTTTCTTAAAATTTTCTTCAAATGTCCACCGATCCCACCTTCTGACAAGAAAATGAGATCTGTTCATTTAGAATGTAAATCTGCTATGTACGTGTGCGTACACACACTGATTTGCTTAGTTACCAGTAAATTTCCTTGTCATGCGTTATTCTATTTAAATATTATATAGAATTATCTCATTATGAAACTGAAGTTTTATGTAAGGCTTAGGGGGAAATAAAGAATGTTTCAGTAAATCACGTCATTGCTTCTGGTAAGACAAACTGATGACATCAGCTGTTCTGGTAGAATACACTAGGTCATCTATGCTACAGTGATAAATTTTTGCTTTGAGGGATATGGGTTTTCACGATTGAAAAGATTTACTTCGATTATAGCCTTATTGTTCTTTTTGAAATAATGAATGCGTAGGTATAGTTTTTAAATGGAAACGCTTTCATTGAGGAAATCTATATCTAAGACACAATTAATCCGGCTTTAACATAGTTTTATAGAAATCTCCTTTGTTTTATAGTTGTTGAAAAAATTCTTTAATTCTCTGAAATTCTTTATAAAATAAATTGTTGAGGAAGAAAACGACAGGTTTAAGATTCAAAGACTAGAATTGATTGAAGTCAATTAAAGATCAAAGACTTTGATTAAAACACATTTTATCCATTCATTTATTCCCGACAGGGCATTTAAATCATCAACACGTCTGAAGAACGATTGAAAAGTAATTTTGAGTATCAATTGACTTTTTTGTAATTGACTGTTTAATTCATATGATTATTATAGATTCTAATTGTTCTATAGAGTATAACAATTTCATAGAAAGGAGAAAGAGAGAGGGGACTCTTCACCTTTGTATTTATACGCAATCACACACTAGCTACTGTGTGTGTATATTTCATTATGTTGTTAATAATTATTAAGTATTGCATATTATTACTTTTATTGTAGATTTTAAATGCGCAAAACAGTTTTATTGTTTTGGAATTCCTAACTATTTCTATTTGAAAAGACTAATAATTCCATTTTTTTTTGCAGGTGAGTTGTCTTTCTTTTCTTTACGACATTTTGTAAGTATGGATTAATTACAACTTATTTTTACCTTTATGTTTAATTCCTTCCTGGTGTATTTCATGCAAAAGGTCATTCATTTTGCTGCATTTCCTATGAAATGCATCTTATTTGTAGGCTATAAAGGAACGCTAATGCTTATTCATACTAAATCTTATATTTTTTTTTTCTCGAATTTTTTGATACATTATGGTAAACTCTTTGAAGTGGTATTCAACATGATTTATGAATATTTGTTTCATTGAACAAGTTTTATTAATGCAATATCTTAACTTTAATTTTTTTCCCTAACTCTTTTGGAGGATCCGCAACTATTTTATATAATTGTTCTCAGGGCACATATTTAGTATTTAAAAGAGAGCAATAAGAATTATTGATTTTGAGTACTACTTTTATTTATGTTTTTAATCATTAACTAAAATGTTATTGATTTTTACGTTTATTTTTCCAAGACTATATTTGAAGGTAATCCACTCATGTTAGGCAGAAAAAAGTTCCTTCAACAATATTTTTTATATTTTTGAACAGTTGCTGATATTCTCATAGACCTTATTATATTGTTTATTATTTTCCCCTTATATAAGCCCTTTTCGTTTTTCTATTTATATATTTCTATCAATATTTCAGTTTTCTTTTTTATAACTAAGGAAAAAACTGTAACTCAGGTCTCCTTGCTACAGACAATTCCGCAAACCAGCCGACATAGGACAACTACCCAAACATTAATCTTGATTAGGTCCCGTAGTTTTTAGACCTTTATAACAATTAAAAAATAAATTATTTTTACTTCAAAGAAGTAACATGCTTTATTAAGTACCGCTATTCAAACTAATGGACGCTTAGAGTAGTTAACTGAAATGTTTGAATCAGTGCGCTGAAGGCGGCTAATTCAAACGTTTTTCACTAATGTAACACAACAACTGTACATAATGATAAGAAAGTGGCATTATGTTGTGTTTCTAATTACTTTCAATTTAAAAGAATTAATAGGCATTGAATGTTTAATTAAATCAAATTGGGGAATAAAGTTTCGAAAATTCTAATTGAAGGTTTCGTCGGACTTCTTTATGAAATATAATATAAAGCTGTAAGTGGGTTACGGTAATTTTTCGCTCCATTATGATATTAATTTTCAGCAAGGGCCTTTTAGATACACGTCTTTTAGTGGCTGATGAGGTCTTACTCATGGCGCGATTTTCGAAAGATTTCGTCAAACTCCCATCAATCCTGCCTAGAAGATGACGAAAATGAGTTCCGTTCAAAAGTGTGTGTATATACATTTAAACGTTTTATGTTAAAAGAAGATCACGTTTTATGTTAAGTTCGTTCACGGTTAATATCGGACCAAAGGGGGGGGGGTGGTTTAGAGTGGGAAAATTCGATTTATCTCCGTTATTATACGTCGGATCAAAACCTGTATGGATCAAATCTTATTGTAAATTATATGTTCTATAAGTGTTTTATATATAATATATATATATATATATATATATATATATATTTCCCCCTATTTTATTATTAACCTATAAATTTCTATTTTTAGTTTTCGTACGTCAGTAAACCCTACTCATGTCATATTAACCATAAGCTGTTTTATATTATGAATCACATTATTTGAAGCCTAAATACCGCATATTGTTCTCATAGAACTTTTTCCTTTAGAGATAAATGCAAATATGTGACGCATGTGGGAAATCTGCTTACTTAACCCAGCCTATGTGTGATGGACTTCGTTAGTTTTAACGTAGTTTTGTAAGTCGTTCGACTTTATTTATTGTTGTTGCTATAACTAAATTAGTTTTTACTCTTAACCGAGTTATGCAAATGCCCTCCCGGCGGCATTCTCACTGAGACGAATTAGAATTAAATAAATAAACCCCACACATAATTATATCCTCACATTCAGATTCAAGTCATGGGGTATATTACAAAAGAATTGTAGGTCGGTATTGCGATGCATGGAGCGAAGGCGGCTGCAAAAGAAGTAAGGGGCGATGTGTGTTTATATGAGGTCCACGCTGGCTTGGGGAAGGTCGCCTCGCGCATTTGCTCATTCCGATCGCGTGCAGTTTAGCATTAGCTCCGCTGCTTCCCTGCGCAATCCCTCCAAATACTCCAAGAGTGCATTGCGCAGTAAATATTTTGAACTTTCTATATTGATTGAGCTCCTGCATTCTATTGGAATACTAAATTATCTCATGTTCCCCAGATTATACGGGCCTTTTTAACAGATTTTCCTTAATGGAAATCAGCTATTGATGTTGCACTGACCACCGAGTCTATCTGGCTAGTTCACGAAAATGAGGTCCCTGCATCATTGCATTATTTAAATTTACAGCCTTCAGTAAACCCCTACTTATAATCTACACACGCTAACAATAAGCCAATATATCTTATGATACGTGTTATGCCAAGTTTAAGTACCAAATATTGTTTTCAACGGAGCACATACAATATGTGAGATACATGCAAATATGTTGTGTGATGACGGCATAAATGAAGATTTGACTGTCTTGACTTAAAAGAGAAACCCTTTGAAGTCAAGACTGTCAAATCTTTCACATATGCCTTACGCAATTTCATAATATCAAGATAAGGAGCTGGCATAGTGGGGGCGATTCGAAAGTTCAAAATATCTTCTTTATTATCGGATTCAAAATGTTGTAGAACCAATATTGTTAACATATTGGTACTGTATAATTGTTGTTCTATTAATAGACTTTTAAGATACTTAGCCATCCTCGAGCAGGAATCGAGGGATTCCCGACCAGAGTTTTAGCTGATTTCCCTTATGGGAAATCAGCTATTGAGGTCGAACTGATGGCGCGATTTTCGAAAAAGTTCTTCAAATGTCCATCAATCCTACCCAGGAGATGACGAAAATGAGGTGCGTTCAAAACTCTCTCTCTCATGTGTGTGTGTGTGTGTGTGTGTGTGTATGTGTGTGTGCCTGTTAACGCTCTAGCGGTCTTAGTTTTTGTTTAATCGTTAGCAAAATCGATATTTATACGTTTTATGTAAAAAGAAAGATCAAGTTCGTTAATGGCTGAAATCAGACAATTGGGAGGGGGGGTTTAGAGGTGGCGAATTTCGAAAATTCGAAATATCTTCGTTATTATGAGTCAGATCAAAAAATGGTATGCCTATGCCCAATTTTATTTCAAATGTATAGATAGTTCTATAAATGTTGTTATGCCCTTTTTTTTTATTATCTTGATTATTGAATATTGGTACTTTGTTGTTTTCGGCCTTCAGTAGAACCCCTCTCCTACTCATGTCATATTAACAATAAGCTGTTGTATTTGGAAGCACATTATTTGAATACTAAATACCAAATATTGTTCTCATTGAACTTCTATGTTTTGAGGTAAATGTACTTTTTAAGGCGACGCACTTGAGAAATCTGCTTAGTTAATGTGCGTGACGGACTTTTTAACGTTGAGAGTGATCAACTCGACGTACAACCCCCATTAACCAAGGAGTACCTGGAATGAGTTCTCAGGTAAGAAAAAACGCCTCTTTCCTTCACTGTTCTTTATTCGTTGCGATAGAGCGCTTTCAGAGCATACGCTCCATCATCAGTGCCCTGCTCTTCACAATGATGTGACAGGAACCAAGGATTCCCTGTGACCCATTGGAATGAGTTGTCTCCAGTACACTGGCAAGCCTCGATATATGCGAGGGCGGGCAGTGGTCATATCACCAAAGGCCGGTTCAGTATTCGACGGTATCTTGAAGCGTCAATGTCCTTCGCCATACCGACGAGCTGTTGGATCGACTTACTCACTAGACTACCGCCATTCCACCCCCTCCGTGACACCAGCTCGCTCTGGTACTGAATGGTACTGACCATGCTTGATGCTGCTACACATTGGTTACCTAGAGTCGGACGCACTCCCATATATATATATATATATATATATATATATATATATATATATATATATATATATATATATATATATAAATAAATTCCTCTCAAACTCAAATACTAAGCGAGGCATTCGTACATTCTTATTTTCAGTCCATTTGTTTAAAATCCTATGTTTTATTTCCAGAGGATTCTTTATTAACAGATAACGTAATGTAATCATTTGAAGTGAGATTTCAGTTGGATATGCTCGAACATTACACAATTTCTGTGGGACTTAATTTCCTTCTTAATGGCGATTTGTTTCGTATCTATTAACCGAGCAAGTCACTTCTATGTGAAACTGATTTGTTAACTTATTAGTAAATATATATTTCATTTATTCTTTTTTGCAATGTAAATTTGTATTGATCTTCTCAATAGCATTTAAAAACGCCATAGAATTGCTTATGTTGTTACTAGTGTTATAGACGATGCAATCTCGTAAGTAACTGATAGGCTGAGAGTAATCCTGGAGGGAATGAAATTGGTTCTGTATTGAGTAAGGTGGGTCGAGGGGGGGGGAAGAATCTGCTTTTATCAATGGAGATAATGGGGGGGGGAGAGGAGGGTAGTCCCAGAACTAAATGGATCACTACATCTTGTTGGCTTTAAGACTTAGCGCTATTACTCCAAATGTATTTAGCTTTACCTGCTCTCTCTCATCTCTCTCTCTCTCTCTCTCTCTCTCTCTCTCTCTCTCCCTCTCTCTCTCTCTCTCCCTCTCTCTCACTCTCTCTCTCTCTCGCTCTCGCTCTCACTCTTTCTATCTCTCTCTTTCTCCCATTCACTTGCATTACTCTACAAAGGAAGATTAAACACTCTCTTGGACATTCACTAAGAGTAACCAGTTTTTGAATTGATTTGATTGGTATTTTAGAGTTCCTATTAAGAAAGAACTGAAAAATGTTCGTCTCATATCCCAAGACTCGAGGTATTATCTTTCGAAAAGGTTTACCGTGTGGTCTTATTTCTTTTTACCCAATACATAAACATCTCTGTTCCGAAAAGAACATGAAATGAGGGCCGTGCATGTTTGCATTTTAGCAGATTTCCCTTAAGGGAAATCAGCTATTGGGGTCGTACTCATGTCGTGATTTTCGATTTTTTTCTTTAAATGTCCAGTTATTCTACCTAGGAGATGACGAAAATGAGGCCCGTCTTACCAAACTCAATATTTAGTCGTTTTATGTAAAAAGAAAGATCAAGTTCTTGTACGGCAGAAATTGGACTAGGGAGGGGAGGGGGGGGGGTTTAGAGGGAAATATCTCCGTTACTATACATCGGATCGAAAGCTTGTATAGAGCCAATCTTATTGAAAATTAAATTTATTCTCTGAATATTAACAGAGATATTTGCATTTTTGAAATTTTCAGCCTTCAGTAAACCCCCACTTCACGTTACGTATACAATACTCTGTTATATAGTAAAGCACATTATTCGAAGTTTAAATACCACATATTGTTTTTAAGAGACATTTATTATACGAGAAACATGCAAATATGTTCAAGTGACCCCTTCCTCGTCTTAAATTCTTGGACTACTAAAATTTTATTGATTGAGATAAAATTTATTCTAATTCATTATGAATTACAGTACTAGATATAGTACATTGTTTTCAATAAAATGAATATGTTATATTCAGATTTGTTTGAGTTATTGTTTTTCTTTCCGGTTGAGCCATTGGCAGACCTGTTTGTTTACATTTGATACGCTTCCCGCCGAGAAGGGAAGTATTTCTTATTACCGTTTGTATTTATTCAACTAATATTCACGGTGGTGCTGTGTTAGCAGTACGCAGGTTTATCTATTATTAAAATTCACGTGGAAAATCTGCTTTGTTTACGCAGTCCCTGCGCGACGGACGTTTTTATATTAAAAGTTGTAAAATAATAATTTATAGGAATAGAATTTATAGGGGCCTGCAATATGTGTAGCTGGGAATATAAGGAGAGGAGCAAGGTTGCGACTCGGAAAATATATAATAAAAGAGGCTGGAACCAACCACATTTGATATGATTCGTCCCCTTACATAACGAGTGTGTAATGGGTCGGGAAGGGTAGCCCTAAACATTATTCTTGTCCTCCATCGGACCGTATCCAATTACCGGAGCTCTCGTCGAGCATGAGCCTCCATCTCGAGCCTCCTTCTTCTAGATGGAATTATTCGTGTAAACATAATTTGAGGGGGGGGGGGCCTCCGCATTGTACCCCCAGCAATGCTCTCCCATTACCCCCACTCCTCCCTCTGTCCTTCTCTAATGAGAACCACCCCAAAACCCTCCTTCTTCTCGTCTTTCCCAGATTTTCCTCCCTCTCTCTTATGCCTTTAGAATATTTTTCCGAGAGATGGAACTCTGAGGTAACGCTATTTCCTTCTCCAAAATATTTTTTTTTTTTTTAAAAAAAAAGAAAGCAAATTGTAACTCGGTATTACGCCTATCATCCATGATTGAAGAAGGAAGCCGATACAGGAGCTCAAATTACGGACATGGTTTTAGATTAAAGACAGGGAAATGCATTTGGTGCTGCATTGGTCTGTAGAATATTCGCTCTGTCTCTCTTCAGGACTTAATTTCAAGATGCATACATACTTTTATGCACGCCCCTTGCTTTGCATCTTATGTTTTGCGTGTTACTTATTCTTTCATACATTCAGAAATGAATACATGTCCCAAAACTCGGCTTAGCTCCGGTGTTGTTGGGTATGATCCATTTCTGCGTCACACATCCCGAAATTTGCCGCGAATGAATGCCTTGTTGGGTGATACATGATAAATTCATTTTCTACTTTTTTTATAATCTATGCGGTGACATTCTCCCCCATCATAGATCTTTTCTATGCAGACTACCCTGATCCAAAAGCACATTTTTTTTTATGGCAATCATCCGTAGTGACATGATTTGTATTCCTTCCTCTTTTAATATTTGTATAACAGACCCTAGTTGCCTCACAGAATCAGGACCATGTGCCTCTATAATCTAATATATATATATATATATATATATATATATATATATATATATATATATATATACTAGCTTAGATACCCGTCTTCACCCGGAAATTGATTTGAGGCTGAAGGGTGATGGTATTTTTGGGCAAGGCTTTACCCAATATTTTGACATTTACCCGTCCTAGTGTTTATGGTTAATACCCGTTGTTGGCGTTTGTTAATTATAAAATTAATTTTTTATGTAAGTCTTCACTGTTCTCCAAGTTGTCATATTTCCCGTTTCCTGACCTCATAGTTCAAATTGGAAGGAATTGTTGAACAAAGCAATATTTCTACGCACATTACTTGCTCCACACATTGTTCCAGGAGAAACGTATAAAACAAAAGTTAATCTAAATAACAAAGTAAACAACTTTTGTTATGTGCATGTTTGTCGAAAAACAAATAGACAATGAAATCAATTTTTATTTCAGGCCTCCCTTATAACCAACACTCCCGTTCTAACCTAAACATTTTAATATAGCTTATAATCATGGGAGAATTAATGCTAATTGACATTCCGAGTTTTTTTAAGTTCGGTTTAATCGTTAGCGCCCAATGAAATAGCTGACTCCCGCTTTAGTTTATTGTATATATCTCGTTTATACTTTGTTAAAAGACAAAAATGATAATGTCAAAAGTTACTCTAAATAACAAAATAAACAACTTTTGTTATGTTTCTATTTGCCGAAAAACGAATAGAAAACGAAATACCGCTATTTTTAAATTAAGGCCTCCCTTACAACCCCCACTCCTGCCCGTCCCTAGAAATGTTGGTATGGCTTATTATAATGAAAGCGTTAGTGCTAATACACATACCGAGTTTTATTTATTTCGGTTGGGTCTTTTGTCCCAAATAAAATTGTTCACTTCCGCCATAGGTTTTAGCGTATATCTCGTTAATAATTCTCGGTAATTGTGAATTTGTATTTTGTACCTTATAATCATGTATATATTAATTATCTTAACTATTATTTTTCTCATTACTCTTTATAATAAAAGCTAAATTCATTCATTCATATTGACTTCAAAACAGTTGCAGTGTGTTATTTATTAGCTTTCAGTTTGTGCTACTATGGCCAAGTGGTGGGGGGAGAGGTCTACAGGTTATCATAAATTTTATTTCATGAGTTTGCCACTTCCTATTGCCCAGGTGGGAATCGAACCATCTACTCTAGGTTAACCAAGTCACATCAAGGCCTACGCCTTAACTCACAGCTTATAATACGGTTCAGTAATACTTCTACGTTTTATTTATTTCTGCTGTTGCATTTTGTGGTCTTGATAATTTATGTGTGAATGTTTTTGATTAAAACAGTATTCCTCTTATTAAATCATTCCGTCGGGATTCAAAGTTTTGTCAGTTTTAATATTGCTAATTATTTCATTCTATTACGTTAGAAATATAATTAATTAAGTTTTGAATTTTTTGGCTCAGAGAAAATTGAAGTTATTCAATTATGAAACCGGAAAATAACTGTAAATGTATTGCAGTTCACTAAACTTTGTTTTTTAATTACTGTTCTGTCACTTCCCACCTACTCACCCTTTCCATAAGTTTCATAAAGCTTTTTCTGGGTAATTTTATTTTCAGGAAGGTTGCAGTTTCCAATTAACTCCAGCGTATTTATTTTGTCCTCTCAATTCAGAATTATTTAGGATATCATTTCCTGTTTCTTTCAAAACGGAAGTCACTTAATATATCATTTCAAACTTTGTGTGCCTTTGTAATCATTTCCTCTCTTTCTCTTCTGCGAAATTTTGTAAGTTAAACTTCTTCTTTATCGTTGTTAAAATTATAATTTTTGTGTGCGATTTAAAAATTTGGTTAGGAATAATGGGAATGTTGTACAATAGAATATACTATAATTGTTACTCTACACATTTCACTGACGCGACTGTACTTATAGCAGATTTCCTTCAAGGAAAACAAATATTGAGGTCTTACTCGACATGTTTTTGGAAAACATTCTTCATATGTCCCAGGATCCGATCCATAAGAACTTAGAATCATTTTCAAATTAAATGAGGTGTTTTATTTATTTATTTTAACAGGAGTACAAGGAAGTAATGTGGTCTCAATATCATATTTTTATTTTCTGTAAGACTACTTGGTAAAAATAATGGTAATTACGACTGAAATGTTTTAAGCGAGTGAATATAATTTTAAAAAAGTCTGTCATGCTGGGGCTGTGTAAACTAAGCAGATTTCCCACGTAAAGTTATACAATAGAGAAATCTCCATACGGGTGCCGAACAGTTACGGAAACGGCCGAACTAGCTTTTGGCGGAAACGAATAGAAGCGACCATAGCTCGTCCGTTACACGTAATAAAAAAAAATGCAAATATCTCGGTTAATATTCAAGATAGAGAATAAATGTATATAACAATGTTTATAGTAAAAGTAATTTGCAATAAGTTTGGATCTATACAATTTTTCGATCCGACGTATAGTAACGGAGATATTTAGAATTTTCGAAATTCCCCCCTCTAACCCCCCACTCCCTCCTACTGGTTTGATTTCAGCCGTTAACGAACTTAATCTTTCTTTTTACATAAAACTTATCGAAACGAAATATCGATTTTGATCGATAACGATCAAACAAAAAGAGCGGTAACAGACAAATATATTATATAGGTTTGAACGGACCTCATTTTCGAAAATCGTGTCATGAGTACGACCTAAGGGAAATCTGCTAATAATTTAGTTTGGTATCGATTTGCTCAGGGGACAGCCGAAACTGCCTAGTTGTTTGGAGTTATGGGACGGGACGCTCCAGAGGAAATAGAGATGAAAGGTTTTAGAGAAGCCGCTATCGCTCCGTATTTCAGGTTAACGTGGGTAATCCTCAAATCCGCTTAGAGCTGGCCCGCTCTACGTAGATGGGATCTGTAAGGGGGTGCCTGGGGGATAGTAATCACTGCATTATCTCGTCAAGCCTGCCTTTTCAGGGGGATTCAAATTGGCGGGGGAGGCGGGTCGTTATCACTCCCCTTATCAGTAATATTTGTTATACATTTTATATGAAAATGCCCTTTTAAGGAAAATAGTCCGTCACGCAAGGGCTGTGTGAACCAAGCAGATTTCTTACGTACTATTATTGCAGACTGCTAATCTCATCCATCACTATTCCGTAATAAATATCGGATGAATTGATGGGGTTTACTGAAGACTGAAAACAAAAAGTCACGCAGGGGCAGCGTAAACTAAGTAGATTTCCCTCGTGAAGTTTTACAATAGAGAAATCTACCTACTAATAAGTAGTAGGTACTTACTACTAGTAGTAGTAACAAGTCTCTTAACCAATTTCACGAGATCCGAACAGTTAAGGAAACGGCCGAACTAGCCTTCTGCGTAAAGTTCCGAATAGAACCGATCTCAACTCTATTATCAGGCACAAACATAATAAAAATGCAAATATCTCGGTTATTATTCAAGATAGAGAAGAAATGTATATAACATTATGTATAGTTGCATATTAAATTTAATTTTCAATATGGCTCTATACAATTTTTCGATCTGACGCATAATTATGGAGATATTTTGAATTTTCGAAAATCACCCCTCTGAACTCCCTTTCCCATTGCCCCGATTTCAGCCATTAACTAACTTGATCTTTCTTTTTACATAAAACGATTAAATATCGAGTTTGGTAACAATAAAACAAAAATTGCGACCGCTAGAGCGTTACAGACAAATATATATTATATTTGTTTATCTTTACATTGCGTTTATATAGGCCTAGTGCACTTTCAGATCAAGAGCTTCGTCTTCAGTGCCTGGAAAGAGCTGGCCCAGAATAGGTGGTTCAAGCTATTGCTCGCTGAAGCTCTTTGCAGGCGCTGAAGATAGAGCTGTTGCTTTGAAAGCGGGCTATGCCTAAAGAAACAACAACTCCCAGAACTCCCAGTTAGTCCCATTTCGTAGGGCTTTCCTCTCCTAGAACAGGAGTTTTCCTTGACTTTTCTTTGATACCGTTGTTTAAGTTTGCAACTTTCTTTTCTGGGGATTTTCAAACAGGTGGTCTATAATTATTAAACATATTGCTTGTGAACAAGATTAAGCCATATTAAGTGGTGTATGCAGCTGGGCTTTATGAGTGCACTTTATATGGGAAATGTGACGGATGGCCTCTAAGAGCAGGGTAGGATGAAGGGTTGGCTAGATGGTATCTGCTCCAAGCCCAGCTGTTCTCAGACTTATCCGATGCCAATCTAGACTGACTCCCTCTCATCATCTATAGGGAATCTCTATAGGGTCACTCTATAGCTTCACTCCCATTCAATGTGCCGACATACTCCCCTACAACACATTAGGCCAGTATGTCATACACCCCTATTACTCCCCCAGATAAACATCTTATCATTTGTCAGCATGCCATGTATTAAACAGTCGACGTCTATTATACTTGTCAATGGAACTAATCGGTCCTACAGAAACCATACAATCTATGAACTTATATGCTTTCTGGACATCGGAGCCCTTTACATTGTGACTTTTCCAGGTAATTTGGTTCGCTGCAGAAGTCGCTTTGGCCAGCAGACGTATGTAAACAGTCAAAAGATGTTCGGAATATGTTATTAATTCTGATTAAACGGGCCGCTTTATCCCCGAATCATAAGTGACTACCTGGATCGTTGGTCCTATGGACCTAATTCCCTAAAGATTCAAAAATTTTCAGAGCAGGCTATCCAATCATCCTAATCCAGATGTCCTAGCCCTCTCCAGTACCACTCATCCTTATTCCCTTCCACGGCGCCTCAAGAGACAATGGCTCAGAGATCTATAGAAGTGTAAAGTGAAGTGATAGCAGTGGCTATTTTCTTATCGAGTGCCATTCCTCCTTAGCTCTAGACTTCCTTGCCAGGCAGGGAGAGGCTGCTCCTCATTGTGGTGAAGGGGTGTAGCTTCTGCCGAGAGTGATGGATGACGATTGTATTGTACACATCACATTACCTAATGCATTTAAATTCAGACTGTAATATTCTTAATAAAATAAAATAATAAGAAAATAATACTTCTGTTTCCTTTATGAAGAAGCTTTGGTAATTATTATTTGTAACGTCATAATTCTTTTAATATCGTTTTCGTATAATTTTATTTTTCATTTATCATATTCCCTCCTTCAGGAGCTTTCTTGTTATAATTTATATTATATGAATTTTAAACATATTTGATCAATAATTTGACATATTTTTCAACGGTTTGGGTTTTTTAATAACATTAAATTCATAAGGGGTTGTTCCAACGTAGAGACAGCATCTTCAACATTAATCGTATTTAAATTAATATCTGAGTAACAGTGTAAGAAAATGCCTTACCATATTCCCGACAAACAGTGTTTGTGTCATTTCAATCACCCGGCAAGGTCACTCTTATAACTGAAAACAGCCATATGCGCAAACGAAAATAGGAATATTTAAGTTGCCTATTGAAGTTTTATTCTTTAAATCCATTGCGTAGGTTAAGGAACCTTGAACCTGCGAGTTGTAGACTTCGAAAAGCAGCCTAACGAATTCAGAACTAATTTAGATGCTAACATTTTTCTAGCTGACGTCACAAAATTCCTCACCATTTTTAGACCTTTGTTTCTACCACAATCCCATCCATCCCTTGGTACGGAATCTTATCTATAGAAGCATGTGTGGTGAGCTCTCTGACAGGCCGATACGCTGATAATACCCTGGATCAAAGCTTAGTACAAAAATAGCAGCCGTTCTCTGAGGAAAGCGACCTCCTTCCCATCTGGGCGATTCTAAGAAACCATCTGGGTATAGAGCTGGCGAAGCTTATGCCAGATCAAGACGCACCTCATTTCATATTTGTACTTTGGAGTTCAAGATAGGGTGCTATTCTACCGAGACTTTAATACCGCTTTGATATTAGCTCAACCGTCACCAACTTGTAAGAGAATTGATGTGTAACACCTTTAATATTTCCTGTTTGGTATCAAAGGTAACTAAAGTGTTCTAGGAAGAATAATCCATTCTTAATTTAAGTATTTATAGAATATTAAATGCATCCGGTTCTGAAACTATTTAGTTTCGCCTAATGATATACTTCTATTAAAATAATATTATTAAACGTTATCTCTCTTTTTTTTTCTCTCACATATTTTATGTTTATCATTATCATTTGCCAAAGCTCTTATGGTAATTCATGCAAGATTTTCTAATGTACTGTTTTTATGTGTCCTTCATTGTAGTTTTTAAAATGATATATTATCTAAGATCTAAAGGCTACGTTATGTAAGGTATAACCGTTTGGTTCATGCGGAAGATCCTATGATGGTTTCATATTACTATGCTCACATAAATCCATGCCTTTCTAGGCCTCCCAGTTAATCTATGCCCCACATATTTTATACCTTTGTGAATGAATACATTTTTGATGATATTGTACTGCGTTAAGATGTCCCCAAGAAAGTACTTTCTCCTTTTCTCTTTGGTCTTTGTGAGATTTGCTTTTTTTTAATATACATTGAATTAAAATAAATTAACTACAAGTTTGATCGTATAACATTTTTCTATCAGACTCATAATAACAGAGATATCTCAAGGGGTTCCGTTGCTCTGCGGGACAAGGTGTTAGTACATCTACTGCAACACTACTCTCTGAAATGTAAAAAAGCGCATGTTCAATCCCAATCACTGGGAGCGCATTAGTTAACGAGTTCGCTACCAGAACGCACCATTGTCCCAGCGTTTGATAGTTTTTATCAACCCGTGCCGACCAAAGAACAGCTCCTGAAGTTTAAGGTCAACAGTGAGATTTATTTTATCCCCTACCTCAGTCCTCCAAAGAAGAACTATTTCATATGTAGTTTTGGGTTACTGGAGAGTTTGTTTTTTTAACAGTTTGTCCAACCTGAGTCGACCTATGAACTAACTGAGCCGAATTGTTACTTCGGTTGTGGCCAGTCAAGGGAGAGCTTGTTTTCATTAATGTTTTGTGTCAGCAGAGAGTGTTTCTTTAATAATTCCTCGGACTTGGGGCACTGTTTTTAAGGGAATTTTGGGTCTGCACAGAATATGATTTTTAATAGTTTCTCCAACTTGAGTCGACTTAGCTAGTAACTAACTCTAAGGGAGTTGTCGGTCAATAGAAAGTTTGTTTTCATTAATGTTTCATAACCTGAGTCAGCCTATGAGCTAACTATTCTTAAGAGAGTTTTGTGTCAGCTGAGAGTGTTTCTATAATAGTTCCTCCAACTTTTAGCACTATTTCTAAGGGATTCCTGAATCAGCTTAGAATATGAGCTTTGATAGTTTCTCAAACTTGAGTCGACTTATCTCCTAGGGAGTTGTCGGTCAACAGAAAGTTTGTATTATTAATAGTTTTTTTTTTGATCCGCAGAGCTGCTCTCTTGGTTTTGAGCATAAACTACGCTAATCTTGCTTTAGGGAGCCCTGAGCCTGCTTACTATAAGAAGACTGGAAAAATTCCCCTTGAAAGAGTAGAATAAGGGATTGGGAGTTCCCCTTCTTGATCTTCTCTCCCCACCAGGCTTTACCCGATACCGATTTTCTCTGCAAAACGAGGGAGTGGGGTGATAACTCGCTTACCGGCGTTTGTCCGATTCCCCGCGTTTTCCTGTCAAACACCACCCCCTTTCTCCAGATCCGCCACTCGGCATTTCCGCCTTTGCTTTCTCCCTCTTTTCCCCTCCTAGATTTTCCCCCTTTTCTTAGTTTGCTCTTATTATAGCTCCTTTGGATACCACGTTTCAATTCGTGTAACAATCTGAAATTTTATTTAAATTATTGATTCATAACTTTTTACATAATGGTGTTTATTACAGTAAGACAGTAAATTGTGAAACATCCATCAAAAAATTGCCAAAATCGTTTAGACAAGATGATTGGCGGGTTCTTGGTGAAATCATCTGACAGTTTTTCATTTTTTTATTCTCTTTCTCTTTCTTTCTCTCTCTCTCTCTCTCTCTCTCTCTCTCTCTCTCTCTCTCTCTCTCTCTCTATATATATATATATATATATATATATATATATATATATATATATATATCCGGAAGGGCATTTTATGACATAAAGTAAGCTGTATAATACATTTTTAAAGCACTAATTAAAGTAATTTACATTTTTTATTATTACTACAAGGTAAGTAGTTGCATTGAGGAACTGTAAACTAGTGGTTTGTAGTTCACAATGAACAACTACTTCTTGTATCTACATGAGATAATAAAATAGTTATTTTTCTTATCTATCAACTACTACTAAAAAAAAAAATATTTAATATTTTCAACTACGAAACTACTAGTTGGTAGTTTGAAAAAGTAGAGGATACCCGGATTCGAAAACAGCCTGATACGAAAAGTTGTTTTCTCAAAGAAAAATTAGTAAATTATTACTGAACGTAACTATTTTCTTGGAAGTGACAGCGATTTGATATTAATACTTTGGCGGGAATGGGATTAACTCTTGTTATCTTATCGTGTCTTGTAACTCTTGTATCTCCACGTCAGATCGTGTTTCTGTTCAAGACGAACTATTGTATTTAACATTATATTAAAATTTTGAAAATGAAAATATTGGTATCCCTTTATGCCGTGGTTTTTGTCTTTTTTACGAATATAAGCAAACAAGGTTTTGTGTTTTAGAAATTGAGTGAGGTGGTGTTTTATATATTTCATCCCTTCTCTAATGGAGAGTATATATTCCTAAACCGTATGTGGGCAACCCCGGTCCGGATAAGATTTCATCCGGGCCCCGAGAACTTTTGGAAAACCCAATTAAACAAAAATATAACACTACTTACTCCAAATAAGATATATGAGGAGAGATGTGCGTTTGGCGGTACTTATAAATGTGCACAATTATTTTAAATGATGAAAGTTATTAAATCAAAATATCGTTCAAGACTGACTGACGACAATTTGGAAAATTCTTTACGTCTTTGTAATTAATCCAAACATCGATGGATTAGTTTCCCAAATTCAAGCTCGTGTCTCATTGATTTCGGTGTCGCTATTTAACTTTCGTTTTTTGTATAATTCCAAATTTTACTATTTAATTATTATGTTCTACTTATTTTTTTCATTTCATTTTGTTATTTTAATACATTGTATTATAATTACATTGTCGTATAATTTCATGTCTGATATCTATCGTTAAAAATTATGAACACTACTTTAAAATGCTCTACTTTTACATGTGGCCCGCTAATGTATTAGCACACTAAAGTTTGGCCCACAATATGTCAAAGGTTGCTAATATTTGTCCCAAACGATTTATGTTATTTTTAGAAAAAGAAGTTTTTATCTTGAAATAATTAAGGTATATTTATTTACATTTGCCGTTTTGGCTGAAAATGGAGGTTGTTGACGGTAACAGAACAGCAGTACAGTAAAATTATTAAGCAATTTTGGAGGGCATAATTAATTTCTAGATGGTAGGCCTTGGATGGGGGAGGGGATATAGTAGCGGAAGCCCGAGGTAGGGCGGGCCCTTTGATGTCATCAATACTTAATCATAATAATCGCGAGTTTGGGATGGGGTTGGGAACTGGCGTATCGAGCCGTCACTTACAGGCCCTGCGATATTTTGCCCATAGTTGCGTGCTCAAAGGGCTCCTTCCTTGTTTCGCCGTTAGTTAGGGCTGACACCTGACTCTAGCCTCCTGCTTCTCGGCAATTAACAGTTTTTTAGAGGCCCTTTTTTAATTACTTTCGGCCCTTGTAGAAGCACAAAGAGCCGCCGACAGACAAAGACCTTTGACCGGTCACTCGATACAGCACCGTCCAAATTAACGAAAACCTTATAGGGCGTTGTCCACTCTTGTAATTTTTTGCTTGTTTTTAATTTGTTTATGATATTCTCTTCGAATGGTTTCAACGAAAGATAAAACATAACTTATTTTCGCAGTGTAAACCATCTCTTCTTTTTCAAATTTATCTTTTGAAGGAATCTTTTTTCATTATCTCCATCTTAAGTAGAATCTGACAAGTTTAATGCTTCATTAGCTTAAGATAATGAAAAAAGCTTAAGCTTTTATTTCCTAGAGACATTAAAAAACTCTGTCATGCTGCTAAGTAGATTTCCCACGTATTTGCATTTATCTATCTCAAGACGTAAAAGTTCATTGAGAACAATATTTCGTATTTATGCTTCAAATAGCGTGGTTCACATTTTAACAGCTTCTTGTTAATATGGCATAAGTAGGAGGGGGCGGGGGCTTACTCAAGGCCGGAAACTATAAAATCAAGTATCTCGGTTAATAATCAAGATAGTGAAAGAATGTGCGTAACAACATTTATAGAATATTACATTCGCAATAAGATTAGTTCTTTACTTATTGTCGATCCGACGCTTAAATACGGAGATATTAAGAATTTTCTAAACCCCTCACCCACTGGTCGGATTTCAGCCATTAACGAACTTCATCTTTCGTTTTTCATAAAACGATCTAATATCGAGTTTGGTAACGATTAAACCAGAATTGGGACCGCCAGAGCGGCAACAGACAAATATATATAGAATTTTGAACGGACCTCATTTTCGTCAGCTACTATACAGTATCGATGGACATATGAAGAAATTCTTCGAAAATCTCGTAATGCGTACAAATTCAATAGCCCTCAAGGGAATTCTGCTAAAAACATGTATCTTGGAAATAAAAGCCATATCGTAAGCTAGTGAAGTATTAAAATTATTGTCAAATTCTACTTAGCATGGGGATAAGGAAAACATATTCCATTAATAGATAAATTTAAAAAATATTAATGGTTTATACTCTGGAAATAAGTAAGCTAATAAAGTCTTATCAGTTATCAAGTACTATTATTGAACCGGAATAAGTGTGCTAATCACGGAGCATAAACATATGTTTTGTGAAAATCCTCATGAAATCTACAAATGCTGCAAAAAATTTATTTTTTATCCATGCTCGTGAAAACTGCATTTCTCTCTTCTTCTACATCTTCCTCATTAAATAACCCAAAGAAATCTATTTATTACAAGGTGCAACCATTGCAGTTATTTTTGTCCGGGCATCTCCCCCAATTCCTCCTTTACGTCAGCAGTCTTGCATGGCTTATTCTTTCTGCCTGCATGAAGTAACTATACATTTCGCCCAAACTATCTCAGGTTCGCTTTCCAACTTATAGATATCGTTTTGAAGAAGCTTTTAGGAAAAAATAGTATAAGAACCGGAATACCAATGGATGTAATTATTTGTCTCCATGAAATTAAAACTAAAATAATATTCTTAGCACTGTTCTTGGGAGCATGTTAATTAAAGGGTTTGCTTGTAAGGCTGTCACTTTTTGTGTATTGCAATATATTAGCAACACACAAATTATTAAGCTAAGGCCACTTAGATCTTATTTTTTTGGTTCCTATAAAATGTAAAACAGTTAATTAAACTTTTAATTGTCTGTGCTTGTTCACGCTAAGCAAGATTAAAGACGTCTAGTCCTCTGCATCTAATTATTATATTTTCCAATATATATTCAGGTTACAACATAGCGGTTATCCTGTTTTTTTTTTTTTAAATTTAATAATGAAAGATTAACGTGGTAACTTACTTATAATATATCCCTTTTGTTTTTAATACTCGTTACCTTCAAATTGCATGAGATAATTATGAGGTTGCTATTGTTTAAGTTTTTTTTCTTTTCTTTTTCCTCTGCTTTGAAGGTTTCAACTTGAGTTACTTATGCCTTCTTATATTTTTTTTTTTTTTTTTTTTTTTTTTTGCTTTGAGCATTATTAATGCATTTTAAATTTTCATATTAATGCTTGATTACCAATCTCTGGTTTGGAAGAATAAATATTTGCTTCTGAGTGCATATCGATTTCATCAGTCCTTTTTGCACATATTCAGAAGATGTTTCTCTCACACTGCATGATATTGTATAGGAATTTACTTCCTCGACCATTCGTTAAGTTAAACTCACAGCGTTGACTTTATTTTTGTTCTTCCTTTTCGCGAGACATTGGTTCAAGGATTTTTTCTTGCAGTTCAGGACTAAGAACCTGGATGGCTTTTGTACTGAATCTTCAAATAGACCTACCTATAGATTCTTGGGTTTGCGTGTACTATTTAGACAAGGTTTGGCCGAAAATATATGTTTTTTTTATTTGGTAGTTGTCCTTCTTTCCTGGATCCGTTGTTTGTATCAATATTTCTACAATGAACCTAGTTTTACTTTATTATTGTATGATATATAATATAATCAAAATAATATCGGAGAGTTTTCTGGAAATCTTATTAGCGGGGTAATATTTTTCTAACCAATAAGGTTATTTAACTGGATATTTTAGGAATATTGTTACTGTGTGTAATAATATAAATTTTTGTTATTGACAAATTATTTCTTTAGATAAATTTAAATATTTATTACTATTTACAATATTTTTTGGCCTAATCCGTTTGTTGAATAGCTGTAGCAAGAACTCTGAATTTGTTTAGATCTTTCATTTCTGCAACTAAGATTTGATTATTTTCTCCATAGCTGATTTCCCTTAAGAGAAATCTGCTGAATACATTTTTGATATCGTTGCAGATAAGTATACATTATTCATTTGCAGAAAATTAACTACCAAAAGACATTGCGTCTAATCCGGGGTTTTTCATTTCGAGAATATTTTCAATCTGAATGTGGGAATCAACCCTTGTTTATTGAAGGAACAGGAGTAATAAGATTTCCTGACTATTGACGTCCCAACCACGTGTTCCGGGCGACGACTTTCTATAGATCTACTTAAATTTGTATAACTTGAGTAAGAAAGAATGATAGTTTTTAGTGTGATGATCATGTAGGCAGCTATTTTTGTCTATAGCTGCATGATGTTTTTGAATTTTTGATTTTTTTTGTGTGTTTTTTTCACCTAAGAAATTATTCTTTATCACTAGAATTTATTTTATTTTGTTATTGTGGGATGTATATTTGGCTTGGGCTAACCTGTAGATTTGGCAAGAGGCTGCTGAGTTGCGGACCCCCTCCCCTTTGGGAGAGAGAGCATGGGTTACCATAGAAACGTGGTCGATGTAAAAGAGCTACCTATATCCCCTACTCCACTGTTTATCCTTCCACCATTACCGTCGGTTCTCCACCACCTCAAATATAACTTCGTCCTTATTGTAAAACCGCCCCATGCCTACCTGCTACAGATGGAACGGTCAACAACCACGACGTTGATTTTCTTGGATTTTAATTTTATTTTCACTGAAGTATGGGCTTATTTGTGTTTTTGATATATTTATGTAGGGGAAAGTGGGGTAAAACCGGGTAACTAAGGTTTGAAAGCTTCCAGAAACCAACAATTTTTACCACAAATAAGTAAAGTTTTGTTCAAATAAAGTCTACTTATCTGTTAACGTATCTTCAGTTTCAAAAACAAAATCTAAATTTTTAAAGAAGTTTTACCCTACTTTTTTTTTTTGTAAAAAGTCACTTTGCCCGGTTTTACCCCACTAGTAGGGTAAAACCGGGTACATATGTTTTTCTTGAAAATAAAAATGTAAAGATTTTTAATCAAATTAATGTTTTTTATTGATAAAAAATGTTGTTTGATGCATTAAAACAAACCCCCTTTTGGGAACAATACAAAAAAAAATAAAAGTAAAAATATAAACAATTTACAACATTAATCTTTTTAGTTATTTCAAAACAATTATATATTTCAAAAAGTAAATTCATAGTTGCAAGATTTATCATATTGTTTGTCATTATACATACTTTTAAAGTGAAATAATTAAACAAAATTAGGTAAAATTATACTTTTCATGTTTCGAGAATCGTGGCATAGCTACTACCCGGTTTTACCCCGCGCGTTTTTACAAAACATTGCGTCATTCAGGCATACCAAACGCTATAGACAAGTACTTAGTGCTAAAATAAATGTAATTAAAACTTGTACTAAGGGAACTACATGCCTGTATTCTAATTGGAGTAAGAGCGCACCACAATCAAAAACCTTTAGCACCAAAATCATAAGCAGGTTCCACAAAAATTAAATTATTGTCACTGACACAAAACAAGCACAGCTAACGATTTGGTGTAATGGCCGCTGCTTCTTCTTCAAAGGTGGATTGTAGTTGCTCCGTTATCAGCCCGACTACAGTACACACAATGGCTAAGAGGAGCCCCCGACTACCCGTTTTTACCCTACTCTCTCCTAAAATAGTTTTTTGTTAACATCTTTTCATCTTTGTAAACAATTAAGTCGCACACGTCTCGTGTATTTCCTTACTTGAACTCTTCTTGATTTTAGCACCTGTACATTTAGTTAAACACGGCTATGTCTTGAGTCTATAACTTTATGGTAATAACGTTCTAAAAGTTTGCGTTTTACAGTATTTTTACATCCGCTTTTCCATCTATTGGTTCATACAAATTCGTATTAACCAAGATAACGCTTTCAAATCAAAATGATTAGGATTTTGTATTTTAGTTTGCTTTAAGAGACTTCCATCTCTGTCCTGGACGATGGCGTTCCAGTCCAAACAGCTTCTCTTTCAGCCCATCTCCTCTTGAGTCTCCCTCGCTCCAGGTCACTTGCTACTCTATCATTCATTGTCTTGTATAGAGAGTCGGTTGTCTTATTTCCTGAATGATTAGATTTATTGATTCATACATTTTCTTCATTACCTTTCCACAGGCAGAACTAGTTGAATGGGTATTGCTTTTAAGAGGTGGCAAGTTTATACACGGATTCGTTACTGGGCTTTTAGTTGAAGTTTTATCTGTTCCTCCAGTGCTCCCTTCCATAGGATTCGCTTCTGACCATCGTAGCGAATCCTCAGTCACCATGAGGTGTTGGATTGGTGTAGGATGGATTAAGGCCTCACGGCTAGGTGCCTCCTACATTGTAGCCACTCCTCGAAATGGGTACTCAATGTTCCTCCAGCGCTGGACTCACCATCTTGAGGAGATTGATTAGCTACTTGAATTAAATATCTGCTTTTTGCCTGTACGCTACATATATGGCTGATGATCCTCTCTTGAGTTCCCACCTTATCCTTCATGGGCTTTGAACCTAAGATTTTCAATTTCATCACCTTTCAACAATCATTGCAAAACAGAACCCCAGTATGCATATTTTTAGCTGATTGAATTTTTATTACTTCATAATGAGAATTGAGATAATTCATAGACACATTGCGACTAGTTTTTTGCAATCAGATTAGAGTAAAAGAGTATCTCAGGTAAGAAAAGAAAGGCATCCTTCCTTCACAGTTACTTTTTTCTATGCGACAGAACGCTTTTAGAGCACACACTCCATCATCGTGGCATCATGACAAAGATGCTATTGGAGCCAAGGATAATCTCTTACTGTGGGGTCACGAGGAATCCTTGGTTCCAGTAAAATCTCTGTGAAGAGGGCACGATGATGGAGCGTATACTCTGAAAGCGCTTCGTCGCACAGAATAAATAACTGAAGGAACTAGGCCTTTCTTTTCTTACCACCATCCAGCTCCTCAAAAATAGAGAACAAAAGATCTAGTTGATAGATTCGTACGGTAAACCATATATTGTTCTGTAATGGGGCTCAGGTTAGCCATGTGAGTTGAACCGTTGACCTTATTAATCTAGTAAACCTGGAGTGGCGAGTTCGATTCGGCAATAGGAATTTATTTAATGGTGGAATTCATTAAATAAAATCCTTAGTCCCATCCTGGTTAGGAAAGGGTGGTTCCCTGTAGATAATCCGTCCCAGTTAGCCAAAGTAGCAAAAATTGGACGTAAATATATAAACTAAACTAAACTCTTCATGTTTTTCAATAATGTACTAAGATTAGGACTTAGATAAGTAGTAGATTGATACATTAGCATTAATGTATGTGAGATATTTTAAGTAGGGCTATGGTGCATTGGTTTGAATGCAAGCTGCTCTCACTATTAAAACAAGTTAATGAAGTGTGCTGTCGAGGGAGAAGGCAGTAATCCAAGATTGGACACGAATTAATCAAGACAAACTCCTCGGACATTGGAGAGAAACATCAAAGCCCTAGTTTCCCCGTAGTCCACGTCATATTTACACGGTGTGCCGGCTTTGACCGCTGTTTTCTCTGTAATTTCCCACAGAGTCCCCCCGAGGCTGGGAAATTTCCATCCAAAAGGCAGTCCCTCTCTCTCTCCCTCTTTCTCTCTCCTCTTTACTCTCATCCTCCAGCCTCCCTCCCCCATCTAGCCCAGTTTCCCATCTCCCGGTCTCCTAGTGGGCGGAATGAGTTCTTTCTCATTTCCCCCCAGAGGGGGCAGGGGGAGAGCGTTAAAGATGCAAATTTTTTTGCCATCCAAGCGCTCGTGGGGGAATTTTTTTTTTGTCATTGTTGGAAAAAGCTGTGGGGATGAGAGGGGTGTACTTCTCTTTTTCTCTTATACTTCATTTCCCTCCCCCCTCCCTTCTCCACTTCCCAAATACAATATTAGCTCACTCTCCCTCTCTTTCCTTCTTCTAATCTCTACTTTTTTTCCGTCTTAGCAGATTTCCGTTCTGGAGTATTGCACTGACTTAATTTTATCCGCCAGGTCTCATCCTTTTACTTATTATTAACTTGTCATAACGATGTTAATTCAATTATTTCATCAAGAACCAAATGCGTGCCAAGGGCTGTTATATTACAGTACTGATATAGTTTGATATTCCCTCTCTTAACTCTTTGTCCTCCTTCATTAATACTTCACTAACTTCTAACTACTAAAGTCCTTCAGATTTCCCCTGCTTCCGTAAGTCCTCGTTAGTGCACCATAAAGCATTTTTAAGAATAACCTCATCATATGGATTTCATCTTCATAACATGTGAATTTTGTCCTTCCCGACACAGATTATATCATGGTTGCATACAGCCATGCCTCCCTTGTACTTTTGTCCTCTCTCTCTCTCTCTCTCTCTCTCTCTCTCTCTCTCTCTCTCTCTCTCTCTCTCTCTCTCTCCCTCTCTCTCTCTCTCTGTCTCTCTCTATAATAAATAGTTTTATTTATATTTTTAGTTTTCTGTTTGTATATTAGTTTTATTTATATTTTTAGTTTTATGTTTGTACATTAGTTTATATATATATATATATATATATATATATATATATATATATATATATATATATATATATGTTTATATATATATATATATATATATACATACATATATATATATATACACAGTATTTTTATGTTTTTTGGATAAGTTTTAATTTAATTTATAAGTTGCTTAGTTTGATTTATAGTATTAGTAACCAGTTTATAGTAAACATACATGTCTATTGTCCGTAAGAGAGGACCATTGGTCCTATGACAATAAAAGCATCTATCTATCTCCCCCCAGTCGAACACCCCCAATGAAAAAGTACTACTGATGAGCAACCATTGATTACTTGACTAGAGGAGTACAATTGAGCTAAATTAAAACTAATAATTAAGTGCGTTATCTGTCCTATGAAAGGTGGTATATTTCCCTCCAAATGTGTTTGCTTCTGTATGGTCGTATTTGAAAACAGGTATACCAATCTGGAAAAATAAAATTAAAAACATTCAGCACTGTGTTCAAAATTGTCCAAAATGTTACACAATGAAAGCAAAATTGGTTGCTTTTTATGGTTGTCGCCTTTCGCTCAAGTCAATAAAATAACTTATGTTACGCATATTATAATAATAGGCGCAATTGTAATGTGTTTTTTTTTGTGATATACTTTGCCAAGTATACATGCCTTTTGTGATATGGAAGGATTTCGAGTAGATGCTTGGTCGAGTAAAAAACAGAAATTCGCTGGCTAAATGTAACGGAGGCCGGATTGATTAAAGGACAACAGTGTTTTTGCGTGTTTGTTTCCACCAGAATTGCTGTGAAGCCTAAAATTCAACGTTACAAAAAAAAAAAGAGAGAGAAAACTGAAAAACCAGCCGAAATGAAAAAAAAGGACATGTCACCTCGGACAGTGTAGCCCTGTCACTGACACAATCAGTTCGGATTCGAATCCGTGAATATTGGATCTGGGGGCTGACCCCCGAGCTGTCCACATGTTTGAATTGTTTGACTCCCTAAACACCTAGGATTTTTTTTTCTTTTCTTTTTTTTATATAAATTAAATCATCAAACTCCTATCTTGATCTATAAAAAAAAATTAAGAACTCTTTAGCGTTTAGGTATTTTATTTAAAATTATATAGTAATGGAACCCTATTTTCATATAATTAATTGCAGTATTTATTTTATAGAACAGAAATACGTTATAGTTACTATATTAAAGCCTAATCAATGATTTCCTCTTGTAAAAGTATCTATTTGGTTTCGTCACAAGACAAAATTACACAAATATGTATTCTGTTCTTCCCAAATCTTACCGTGAAGTAAATGTCTGTATGTGAATATATAAACTCAACCGCAAAAAAAACTGGACACTTAGATTTACGTATAGTCTTATAATTTTGTTAAATACTTAATATATATGTATATTAATCTTTTTAATTAAAATAATTGGTTAATCTATAGGTTATTTAAACAAAATCTGCCAAAAGTGAATAATTTTTATTGATTATTTACAAAAAAATACAAAATAAAAAAAAAAGAAAAAGATAAATTAACACATTTAAAAAAAAAAATTATTCTTCATTTTTATTACAGTGAATGGTAGACTTCGCTACCCCAAGCGTTTCGACAATGTAACGTAAGCTCCGGCCTTCCATCTAAGTTTGAAAGGCCCATTATTTTGGACCGAAATAAAAATAAAACATTAAAAGAAAATGCTTGGTTAATAATTAAAGATGTTTAAATGTGCGAAAAACTACTTACAGTTTAGAATAGATCAACTTCACGACAAATAAATCTAATCTGAGTTTTATCTAATTGTTTACTAATCCTGAAGGGATTAGTTCAATGGACTTAGACTCTAAATTCTCTGTAATAACTAGAATACCCACATAAAGAAAATTGCTGAAAATTAGCTCTTAATACGACAAAAATGTTTTTTTTGCGGTTGAGTGTATTATGTACTGTTCTTTATTCCTTATTCGCCACCTATTTTCATATCGATTTAGAGATGCTTTGAATAATTAGTCTTAACTGTACATACTTTAAATGAAACATAATGACACTGTAAAGTGGTTTTACTTAACTTTCTTCTAGTTGTCTCTAAACAGACATGTTTTATTTCCGCATGTTGCCTGGTCATAGATACCAGTTTATGGACGAATGATTTAAAACTGAAAATATATCCCCTAAATATAAGGGGCCTAAGGAAAACTGTTTTATTTCATACAAATACAGGAGAACGGATTAAGGTCATTTGGTAGAAAATCTTCGCTTCTCTTCTTCAATATTTATTTTCCTCTCTACATGTTTCATTTTCATCAGGATATATACTACACTTCCACAACTTATATCTATACTACCTTTCGCTAAAAGAACCACGTCAATGTCTTGTTGACGTATTTTTATCTATCCTGTTTTAGCCCTAGGTCAAAATTATATCTTGAAATAAAAGAAAATAATAATAATTACATGTCCAGAAAAACATTTTCATTCCATCATTATCTGCAATTGTCTCGTAAATAAGAATATTACATTGGACTCTAACGTTATTGCAAATTCTCATACGGATCGAGAACACTTGATGAGTTATATATTAATACTGTCACGCCATACAATTGGCATATGAATGCGGAAACGAGTATTTTTAGAACAAAATTAGGATTTGAGAAAAATGTGTTTGAATTTTTTCCTTAGAATAAAGTGTCAACCGTGTCAGCAGATTATTCATAACTAATTTCATATGTACGGTTACTAACAACTAGTAGTTTATCATTTGACCTTAAGCACAAAAAAGGTTTAGCATGTTTCATTAGTGTGTCTCTTTATTCTTCAACTCATGAATGCCAAAGAAAAGCCCATCTTATGAATTTAAGAATAAAAGTCCGTCACGCAGGGGCTGCGTAAACTAAGCAGATTTCCCACGTGAAGTTTTACAGTAGAGAAATTTCACGAGAGCCGAGCAGTCAAGAAAACCGCCGAACTAGCTTTTGGCGGGAAAGTCACTCTCGTCCGTTAGATGCCCAGATTTAATAAAAATGCAAATATCTCAGTTAATACTCAAGATAGAGAATAAATGTACAATATTTATAGTAAATTAAAATAAGATTCATTCTGTACAACTTTTCGATCCGACCTATAGTAACGGAGATATTTCGAATTTTCGAAAATCCTCCCCTCTAAACCCCCCCCCCCCTCCCACTGGTGCGATTTCAGCCGTTAACGAACTTGATCTTTGTTTTTACACAAAACGACTAAATATCGAGTTTGGTAACGATCGAACAAAAATTGCGACCGCCGGAGCGGTAACAGACAAATATATATATATATATATATATATATATATATATATATATATATATATATATATATATATATATATATACAGTAGGGACCCGATTAACCGAGTCGATCGGGACCGCTGTTACCTCGGTTAATCGAAATTCTCGGTTAATCGGAACCTACTAATACCAGCTGAAAATGTAAGGTTTTTAGAATAAAAACTAGTACATACCTGTAAGTTTAATAATTATATTCATATTTACATTTTTTAATCATAAATTAATAATAAAAGTAGAATGTATGCACATATATACATAGTATAAAATAACATCGAACACAAAAAAAAAAAAAAAATTAATGGAAAATCGGAAAACTATTTTGATTTAAAAAAATCATTTATTGTTGTTTGTTTTAAACAACTGCTTCTATCAGCAGCTGCAGTGTCTCTCCACTTCCTTATCATCATCAGTTCATATGAAGGCACATCACCTCTGCCTTCTAAATAGAGTAGTGACCTGTCAAGTAGGCTGAAACCCTCCTCATGGCTTACTTTCGTGGGGATAGATACCTCGTCTCCTTCAAGCTCTTCTTCGTTGGTTGTTTTCATTATTTCATTAATGATTTCCTCTTCCGTTAGGACCGCTGATCTCTTTAATGATTCTTCATTGACCCAATCTGTAACTTCGAAGTCCATTACATCTTGGGAGTTAAGATCTTTTAACAAAGAGCACAACTCCAGATTTGTTGGTGGCTCTTCGTTTGGCTGACTACTATAGGTAACTTCAGGCCATAAGTTTTTCCAGGCTTTATTTAATGTGGTGTTGGGTACTGAATCCCAGGAATTAGCTGCCATGTAAATGACATCTTTAATTGTAATCTTTTTTAGTTTTTCTATTAGCCCTTTATCGTTATCTAATAGCATTGTAGTTAAGAGCTTCTTTTTGTAATATCGCTTAAATGTCGAAATTACTCCTTGATCCATGGGTTGGATCAATGATGTAACATTTGGTGGGAAAAACATGGCCTTAATCTCGCCCACGCTTAAGATGCTCTCGTCGGGATGTGATGGTGCATTATCAATGAGAAGCAGGGCTTTATGAGGCAGTTTTTTTTCGTCAAGAAAATTTTTGACGTGTGGTACAAAATTATGTTTGAACCAATGCTCGAAAATTTCAGCACTCATCCACGCAGATTTTTGATGTTTATAAACAACCGGCAGGTTATTAAAATTGACGTGTTTGAGGGCTCTAGGTTTGGCTGATTTTCCGATTAAAACCAAGTTTAGTTTATCCTCTCCACTTGCATTCGCGCAAACCAAAACAGTGAAACCCTATCTTTAACACCCTTGAAACCACTAACAGATTTTTCCATATTCGCCGCTAGAGTTTTTTGGGGCAACACTTTATACCACAAACCGGTCTCATCAGCATTGTAAATTTGGTCCGCGCATAGATTATGGGACTTTACTAATAAAGAAAAACTATTAATAAATCTGGTCGCAGATTCCGTGTCTGCTGAAAGTTTTTCCCCGGAAATGGTGAGTGCTCTTATGCCGTGTCTGTTTTTAAAACGACTTAGCCAACCTTTACTCGCCTCAAATTTCTCTATAGGCGAATTTAATTTTAAATTAAGAGACAATGCTTTCTCTTGAATTATTGGACCACTTACCGGGAATCCTTGCTCTCTTGCCTGGCAAAACCACAGTAAAAGGGCTTCTTCTAAAAGCTCACACGATGACTTCTTCAATGTAGATCTGCAGATAGAAGCCTCCTTGGATGCACTTTGATAAACATAGTTTTCAATTTGCTTCCTATTCCTCCTCCAGTCACCGACAGTATTTTCACCGACACCATAATCCTGAGCAACTTTTTTTAAAGACTCGCCTTTGTCCAAGCGATGAATTGCTTCTAATTTTTTTTCAAGCGAAATAAC
Source organism: Riptortus pedestris (assembly GCA_019009955.1). Lineage (NCBI taxonomy): Eukaryota > Metazoa > Arthropoda > Insecta > Hemiptera > Alydidae > Riptortus > Riptortus pedestris. The sequence goes on along the minus strand of CM032231.1, from coordinate 102,813,996 downwards.
CACTCTTTTACGTTTTTTAGCCGCGATGTGATCCATGGTGTGACCGGACATAAACTGAGAATGAATGAGCTAGGATGGTTGTGACAAGTAGAGATGTAAATACAATATTCCCGGAACAGGGGAAGGAGGGTTGGACGGGGTGCTAGAGATGTATTTCTCAGAAGGCAATTAACGACTGTCAATAAACTGCTTGCTGAACACCTGCATCCAGCCTAGGATTTTGAGGGTTTTAAAAAGGTGCATAATAACTTCCAAAGGTTACCGCACCTACTTTTTTTTTTTTTTTAATGTTTGGCACCTCGGTTAATCGGGACCTCGGTTAATCGAACCTCGGTTAAACGGGTCCCTACTGTATATATATATATATATATATATATATATATATATATATATATATACACATATATATACAGTTTTGAAGGGACCTCATTTTCGTCATCTACTAGGTAGGATCGATGGACATTTGAAGGAAAATTTCGTCATGAGTACAACCTCAATAGCTGATTTCACTTAAGGGGAGATCTGCTAAAACACATGTTTTACACCTATTATTATTTATTAACGTCCACTTTTTGCAACTCAGGCTAATCGGGACGGGTTATCTACAGGTTACCACCCTTTTCTAGCCAGGGTGGGATTTTAGGACGTTATTTAATGAATTCCGTCACTAAATAATTTCCTTTGCCCAGGCAAGAATCGAACTCGCCACTCTAGGTTTACCATATGAGATAAAGGTCAACGCTTTAACTCACATGGCTAACCTGAGCCCCTGTTTTACACCTATATCTTACCATTATAAAGAGATATAAATATACCAATTATAATATTCACTCCCTAACATCATTATTGCAAGTCGATGCTACAAATTATTTAATTTTGATCATATTCAGGGGATATTTCTGAGAAAAATAGAGCCATAGCTCTTTTTACAAAATATAATTACATATACATTTCTCATCAAATAAACAGGTTAAGATCGGAAACACCAAATTTTAAATTTACTCATTTTACTCATCTTCAGAGCTCTCAAGAGTCATTTACATCGTATCTTGTTAACAACTTTTGATAAAAATCGTGAAAACTATGATTAATATATTAAAAGGTAAGATCTATGTAAGAACATTTTAACATCACGATGCTAAATTTGGTTTTAAGTATAAGTTGACTTGTATCAGTTTATACAATCTCTAAGTATGTTTAAAAACGGTTAAGGAAAATGTGTATGTATGTTAGAATGTGCACTATATAATTATACATTATATACATTGTCGTAATAATTTCATGTCTGATGTCTATCGTTAAAAATTATGAACACTACTTTAAAATACACTACTTTAAAAGCGGCCCGCGAACGTATTTGCACATTAAAGTTTGGCCCGCAACATATCAAAGGTTTGTCCACACCTACTCTAAATGGATAATTAAGAGTTTATTTTTTTGAGATAATAGCTCTAATCTTTGAAGACGGGCATGAAATGGGTAAGTAGGAACTGGCATCAATGAGTATGAATGAACTCCATATGGTGTATTAATGAACAGCTCCGAGACCTCTAATAGTATCCTATTCCCAGTCAATAATGACAACCATTGTCCTCGAGCAATTTGTGTTGCTTACATTATTTAAGCCGTTTCAAGTTTGCCATTAGCTTTTTTTAACATTGTTTGCAGTGCCGTGGGCGGAACGGTGATTTCATCGAAGCAACAGTCCTATTTTACCTTTTTATTAAATATTGAAACACTTTCTTGCCTTTTTGACAATTTACTGCAGTGAATGCATTTCGTTGCTTGAAGCCATTTACTGATCACAGGATTTTATTTACACAAATCTGTCGAACTTTTGAGAACTTAGAGCTTATGATAATGAGTAATAACTTCTGACCTCACTTGAGTTAATTAGAGACTAATCTTTAATCATATTAAAACTAAAAAACTCGCAGTATCGTTGGACAATTGGCGTGCTGTTTGAATAACGGAATAGTAGGAAGCTGGTTTATTACATACAGGCATTCCAAGGAACTTCAGTATAAAAAAAAAGGAAAAAAATGCTCTGAATTTTCAAGTATAATGTTTCAGGTTGAAAATGTTTGTAGTTGATAGGCCCAATGAATAGAAAATGAAGTAAAGCCAAATCTTGGATAAAGCCGCTGCACTTTACTTATCATTTTGCTTAATTTCATTTTCTCTAACTATTCGTATACAGCTAGAATATTCAGGATTTTTTTAAAATATACATTACAAAAACTTCACCTGAGCAATGCGGGTACGCAGTAGATCTCATACAACTGGTCTAATGGGGGGGGGATTTTGAATATTTGAAATATCTCCGTTGTTACCGTCGGATCGAAAAATGGTATAAACCCAATCTAATTGCAAATTTGATGTTCTATAAATGTTTTTATATACACTTTTTTTCTAAATTGAATATTAACTGAGATATTTCCATATTAGCAGATTTCCCTCAAGGGAAATCAGCTATTGAGGTCGTACTCATGACGCGAGTTTTGAAAAATTTCCTCAAATGTCCATCGATCCTACCCAGATGACGAAAATGAGGTCCGTTCAAAATTATATATATATATATATATATATATATATATATATATATATATATATATTTGTCTGTTAACGCTCTAGCGGTCGCAATTTTTGTTTGATCGGTACCAAACTCAATATTTAATCGTTTTATGTAAAAAGAAAGATCAAGTTCGTTAATGGCTGAAATCGGATCAGTAGGAGGGGGGGTTGTGGGGATTTTTGAAAATTCGAAATATCTCCGTTATTATGCGTCGGTTCGGAAACTTGTATAGAATCAATCTTATTGGAAATTAAATTTACTATAAACATTGTTCTATACGTTTATTCTCTATCTTGAATATTAACCGAGATATTTGCATTTTTATTAAATGTGGGCCGATAACGCACGAGTTTCCCACCAAAAGCTAGTTCGATCGTTTATATAACTGCTCGGCTCTCGAATGGAGATTTCTGTATTGTATAACTTCACGTCGGAAATCTGCTTAGTTTACGTAGCCCCTGCGTGACGGACTTTTTTAGTTTTCGGCCATGAGTAAACCCCCAATCCTACTCATGTCATATTACCAAAAGGCTAGGCTGTTATATTACAAAACACTTTATTTTGAAGCCGAAAAACCAAATATTTTTCTCATTGAACTTTAACGTTTTGAGATAATTGCAAATGCGTGATGCATGTAGGAAATCTGCTTAGTTGTCGTAGCCCCTGCTTGAAGGAATTTTTTCATTAAAGAGCAGTGTTTGTTGTTTTTTATCCCTTATTTCCATATACACATACCTCTGGATGATTCCTTTACAAAACCAAAGCACTACTTTGTAAGCAATCATACATATAAGCTAGCAATAAGTACACAATTGAGCTAACAAGCTGTGAGGGCGGAGGCAAGGGGAACCTCTTGAAGAGGAAAGCTCTTGACTTGAAGAAAAATACAAGATCCGCTGAAGAGGGGAGGAAAATATGAGGTCCTGCCTCTGATTGAAGTAGAAATGTTAGCCGCCATGAAAAAGGCTCGTTAGACGGAAAGTGGATGTCTTGGGCTCGGCCAGTGGCACACTCATCATAATGTATATTTTAGAGGGTGGCTCAAGTCGGGGGCATCCATATGCAATCAGGGCAGCGACTTCAAAGGAACCGGCGGGATTGGCTTTGGTAGGGAGGTCTCGCCGCGCGTTATATACACATCGCATAAAATAATGATCGCCGGCCCTCCCTACCATAGCCGCCATTTTGGTAGGACGGACCCAATCTAAATTCCGAGGGGGAATAAACCCCCCCCTATCTTCCTTCGGCTTATTGTCTCTCCCCTATATCCAGCCTCTCTCCCGAACATCCCTCCCCCCGCTCCACCCTCTCCCTAATATTCTCTACCCCTCAATTATTTCTTATCAAGCCTCCATAAATTATATATGCCTTATTAATCATCTCAAGAAAATATTGCCTTGTTGAGAAAAAAAATAAATATATAAATCCCAGTATGTCATTTTACATTCTTCTTATCAGATAAGACGAGGTCAGCAACGGTGCTTATTTTATAAAAGCACTAGTAAATACCTAGGTTCACGACACTGGCGTTAAGTGATTATCACAAAATTAGTTGCTTATAAATTCCGATTTTTAGAATTCACCTCTTTTTCGCTGCAGAAGACGACATAGACCTGCCTCACAATCTGGACGAACTTCTTATTGACAAATGTACATATTAATGCTATGTTTACATATTTAAAAAAAGTCCGTCACGCAGGGGCTGCGTTAACTAAGAAGATTTTCCACGTGCGTCTCGTTTTTGCATTTACCTCAAAAATTAAAAGTTCAATGAGAACAATATTTGGTATGTACATAACGACATTTATAGAACATTAAATTTGCAATAAGAATGGTTCTATACACTTTTTCGATCCGACGATTAATAACGGAGATATTAAGACTTTTCGAAATTCTCCCCTTCTAAATCCCCCCTCCCCTGGTTCTATTTCAGCCGTTAACGAACTTGATCGGTCTTTTTGTATAAAACAATTATATGTCAAGTTTGGTAAAGATAAGACAAAAATTGCGACCGCTAGAGCGGTAACAGACAAATGTATAGTACATAGATAGATATATACATATATACAGTTTTGAACAGACCTCATTTTCGTCATCTCCTTGGTAGGATCGATGGACATTTGAAGAAAAATTTCGAAAATCGCGTCATGAGTACGACCTCAATAGTTCATTTCTCATAAGTGAAATCTGCTAAAACACAAGCTGTAAACGAAGCAGATTTTCCACGTTAAGTTTTACAATAGATACATCTGCATACAGGTAACACCACCGTGAATATTAAGTGAATAAATACATACAGATAACACCACCGTGAATATTAAGTGAATAACTACAAACGGTAATGAGAAACCTTTCAGTCAATTTTAATAACCTCCCAACGGAAAGCGTCTGAATTGTAAACAAACAGATCTGCCATTTTCTCAGATAGATAGATAGGCTAGAGTGTTTTAAGAGTTTTTCCCCTGAAAATGATCCGCTTTTCTCGAAATATTTATGTTTATGGTTGAGAGTTTGAAGAATGTTCTTGTATCTTGTTTTATTATGTATTATATGTTATACTATTTTTATAAAAAATAGACTTTATTGATATTTTTATAAACAAAAGAGGCTTAATATACAAATGTTCTGAAAGTTTAATAGTTACTGATAAATTTTCTCTAACTAGGATGTTTACAAGAATCCTAAATATTGAATTTCAACATTTTGAGCCTTGCCGTTTTTGAGTAATTGTAGATACGTACTGACTTCATGCCAAAACTTATTGAAATCGATTCCGGATGGCCAAAACGTATAATTGCGTTAATTCTGAAAACAGAAATGTTTCTCAATTTCAATAATTTTACTTCCTCCAAGGAAGTGATAATCGAGTTAGTCTAAACCATATGTGGGCAACCCCCAGGCCGCGGTAAGGTTTGATCCGCCCCGCGAGACACTTTGAAAAACCCAACCAAACAATGAGAAAGATGAGGAGAGATTTATGCGTTTTGCAGTACTTATAAATGCGAAAATTTCTTTTCATTAATGAAAGTAAATAAATCAAAACATCGTACAAGGCTGACTGACGATAACTTGGAAAATTCTTTTCGTCTTTTTATCAATGGAATTAATTCAAACATCGATGGTTTAGTTTCCCAAATTCAAGCTCATTGATTGTACCATGTTGTACCTATTTTTTCATTTCGTTTTGTTACTTTAATGAATTGTATTATATTTACATTGTCGTTATAATTTCATGTCTGATATCTATTGTTAAAAATTATGAACACGACTTTAAAATGCACGACTTTTAAAAGCGGCCCGGGAACGTATTTGCACACTAAAATTTACCCCGCAACATTTTAAAGGTTACACTTGTGATAAACAGTTTATTAATTATTACATGCAAAGTACCTCGGATATCTTTCTTTGTCGCCTTTTTCGGTCATAATAAAAATATTATTTTTTCCATGTTTGGAACCAAGGACTTCAAATAAATACTTATCGAAAGGGCAAATAATGGCAAACCGAAATCGGGTGAAATGGAGCTTTTCTTGTTACAAAAAGGAGTCTATACACTTTTGTCAAAAAGGTGTGTTGGGAGTACATAGACCAAAGGTAATGACTGAGAGGTTAGCCGAGTAGGTTTGTAAGGTGTGACAGAGACGGGGGCCGGGTGAAAATCAGATTTGAAGTGAGGGGCCCTCAAAGAGGGGATGTTGTTTTTGCTCTTTGATCTACCCAGACTGGGGGGAGGGGGTGCCGTCAAATTTCGTCATGTTGTTTATGCTCTTCCCCTTTCACATCATCTCCCCATCGTCCGACCTCGAATAGTCTACAGACCTGCAAGAGAGTTCGCCGTTCCTTTAAGCCCCTAAAGGAGTTTATGAGAAAGTTGAATGAAGTCGTTTAAAGTTTAGATTAGCACTCCCTTCTTATTCCCTGTTCGGATAACCTGTATACTTTTTTACTTGCAATTATGACATTTTCTATTCAACAAAGTCTTTTTCTTCCTTTTATTTCTCCATAGACTTATCTTTAATTTGTTGAGACTTTTTACCATACATTCTATACTGAATGAATACATCCTCTTTTAGATCATTGTTTCGACCTAGAATATATAAATTTCTTTCTGCTAAAGATAAATGATTAACATTTCGTTCGTGACCACTAAGCCAAAGTTGGAGCGTGCATTGTAATGCTATTCGAGTCGTTTTAATAAATTTTCCAATACACCTCCTTCAAAATAAGTTAAAGTCACAAAAACAATTTATTTTCCATTCACAACATGCTTTCGGACGCTACAGGTCCATCGTTAGTAGAACTGAGAAATATATTACACGCTCATTGTTGTTAAATACAGAAAGTTAAAAATGAGTAAAATCAACGGCCAGTAATAAATATAAGAGTACTGGGTTGTCCGGAATTTTCTTAGAACAATTTAGGAAAAAATAAAGTTCGTTAAAAGTTAAAAATTTATTTATATACATTAAATATAAATACCGTCATTACCCTTCCTCAAGAGCTCAGGAGGTCGCACTGTTATTACCCCGAAAGAATTATTTTCTTTATGTTCTAAGAACAATGTATGTCTCTTTTCATCTCTTCTTCTGAAGTATAGGTTTTATACTGCAGAACATTTTGGAGGATGCGGAAAATCTGAAGGAGCGAATTCAGGCGAGTATAGTGGCTGAGGTAAAACCTCCCATCCGAAGCTCAATAAGTAATGCCGAGTTCTTAAAGAGGCACGAGGTCGAGCAAAAAAAAAACATTCTTTGGCTTAACAGCCCTAGAAGAATCAAATTCTGCTACCGGGGGGGGGGGGGCGGATTTATGGGTAGCAGTACGGGGCGTAATCGTTTTCGGTTGGCGAGCTTTGTTGTCTTGAAATAGCGAAGTTTTAATTAATTAGTTGTAAATTTTAATTCATTTCTATGTTAACAGATTTAGCTTTTGTTAGTGCACCAGAACATTCAGTGAAATTTTTATATGTGCAAATAAATTTGCATATCTTGGAAGTTCTATTACAAGTGGGATTTTGCAAAGAGAAATATAACTGTCCGCGAGTGTTTGGCAACGTGAACTATTCATTTTAAATGTAGACCTGGAAGTATAGTATAACAAAATGAAGAATTGATTGATTGGCTCCACTGATTTTGACCTTAAAAAGAGCCGAGAAAGTTTTACTAATGAAGAAACCTATTGATTGGTCACGATGGTAGAAAAAGGTCAATTAGTTAGATTAACAGGGCCACGTTAAGCACTGTGATGGATACCAGTAACGAACCGTGATCATTTCTTCATGCACTCCTCTTAAAAAAAATATAAGAAGGAAAACATTGCAATGAGCTCTGACAAAGGTCTATAGTCGTTCCGGTAGTGACGTTTGTGACAGTTGAAATACCAAGTTGAAGCTGTGACAGAAGTGTCATTAGGAAGCAGGTTGCTGCCAAAGGTGTCCATGCCAAAATAAACCTAACAAAATACTCGGCGCCAGTGGGACATTGGCCAGGAAGTGGGAGATTGAAGATGTTTGAAGGATTCCGTTTGAAGTCCACCGAATCGACGTGCACCTATAAAGAGAATATGATATCTCTTTCTAGACATCTAGTCCTCTTTAATATTTTAGTCGATAGGGCTTTTGAATAATCAATCATACAAGCTATTAGCCCTTACTTTTTTGTTGAACGGAAACTGAAGAATCATTCTCTTATTCGTCTTCTTCAATTTTCAATTTCATGATTTCTATGAATATTTTAGGTCTCGTCGAGTTAATAATTCAGTGCTCAACGTTACTCGCAGACGTCACAACCTGTTTTTCGTCAATAATGTTTCTCGATATAAATAATTCATTATTTATTATCAGATTTTTATTGATAATATTTCATGCAATTTTCAATGTTCGATACGTTCTAGGAGTACATTACTCTACAGGACTAACCCAAATTTAAATAAATGAAGAAATAAAAACATTCTTATCAATAATGACGTTCTTATCACGGACGTAACTATTTTTAGCATGCAAGTCAAGTCATTTTAGGTGATAGTGGCAGACAATTTCAGCACTTTAAATCCTAATCTCGTTATCTGAAAATTGATAACATTTGGTTTAGTATGTTGTTGTTTTGAAGGCGTCGTTTAGTCCAAATTAACTACGAACTGTTCCTGAAGATTGGCATAGGAAAAATCGTGTACTAAATTATTTATTCGAATGAGGATATAATTGTATCATACACTGTCATGCCTATATAGATCCCATATTTATTTTATTCATGATTTTTTTCCATTAAGGTACAAACTTGACCATCTGACATTTATAAATTATTTTATTTATTTATTAACGTCCACTTTTTGCAACTCCGGTTAATTGGGACGGGTTATCTACAGTTTACCACCTTTTTCTAGCCAGGGTGGGATTTTAGGACGTTATTTAATGAATTTCGTCACTAAATAATTTCCTTTGCCCAGGCAAGAATCGAACTCGCCACTCTAGGTTTACCATGTGAGGTTAAAAAAAAATGTCAGGTTTCAGTTTATTCAAGCTTTATTCTATACGGCTAGAATACACTGTGTCTTTCATCATTTTTAGTTTCCTGCTGACTTATATTTTTCAGTGAAATATTTTAAACATATTCATAACAAATATATGTATATATATATATATATATATATATATATATATATGTGTGTGTGTGTATTTTAAAAACTATGTTACACAGTAGTAATAGTTGACTATATAAAATATTGCGCAATATTATACATGAATTAAATAATTTAGCTTTTAAACACTCTTAAACTCAAGCCCATTTTTTATTATAAAACGTTAGTTTTTTATGTATACTAAAACTGTATATGCATGCATGTAAATGAATAGCATTAAGAAGCCATGTACTACTACAAAAGTACAAAACTGTTGTTATGGCAATATGAAAGAAAAGAAATGATACCTAATTACCTGGAGAAATTCCCTTGTAGGTCCTAGCAACCAGTAGTTGATCCTTGCCAGGTACGAAAGGGCAACTTGTAAATTTAAAATTAAAATATTAGCCAATTCATGTAACGGCTTATTGATGCTTTTATTTGCTTCCTCTGGAAGCAATGTAGTAACGAATGATATAATGAAATGTCTTATTCCAAACATTGTTTTTAGCGGAACTTTATTTTGTGAGATACATGCAAATAATTAAAGTGATGATGCGATCAATAAGTTTATAGTGACCGCCAACTTCTACTCATCAGATTTAGTTCTTGAAAATAGAGAATTTATGGTGAGATGAGATCAGTAACATGTCAAACCAGCACGCTGGAAAACTGCGATACTTGTGTTCGTATCTCGCATAACTCAAAAACGACTAGCCTTAGAATGCAGAAATTACATATTAAGAACTGCAGTAATATCTTGCTGTGCGACTCCCCTCAGTTGGATTAGAAAAAGAAGGAAATAAAAAATAGTTTCAAAATTTTTCATGGATACGGAAGATCTGCACTGTTTATCATAAAAAGAAGCATTATTTTTACTTTCAAGGGACTCAGGTTAGCCATGTGCTTTGGCTTTAATCTCACATGGAAAATCTTGAGTGGCGAGTTGGATCCCCTCCCTCTGGGGAATAGGGATTTATTTAGTGGCGAACTCACTAAATAAAATCCTTAGTCCCACCCTGGCTAGAACCCGTCCCATAGTCATAGTAGGAAAAAGTGAAGGTTAATGAATAATTTAATTTAATTTCAAATGAATTGTATTTAAGCATTTAGTATATTAGTTTTATAGGAGTGCAAGGAAGTCGTGAAGTTTTGGAGAAATATACCCCAAGGCTCTTAGCCAACAGATATTCCCTTTTGTGCGTTATCACAATTTCTTTCTGATTTTAGCCCCGCGAAGAAAATGAAGGTCCCTTGCTTCTTTGGGAAGGGGAAGGAACCCAAGAGTCGTTGGAGGCATTATTCTGCAAGGTGGGCAGATGAAGAAAGCACATCATCGGATTGAGGGGGTGCACTCTCCCTGATAAAACCCAGGGAGCTTCTTAAAGTGATTACCGTCGAGAGAGAGAGAAGCTAGGAGATAGAGGAGGCATTGTGAGAGAGGCAACATGGAATCCCCCATTGGAACTGTGTTACTCCCCTTATTACATACCAACCCTTCCTCGCTCCTTCATCACTACATTCCTTCCCAGCTTTCATTTGATACCCTTCGCTGGATACTCCATTATCACCGCCTCCTCCCCTTCCCTCTTTTTATTTTTTCTTAATTAACTTGGAAATAAATACTTCTTAAGCCCTCTCTTGCCCGTAATAATAATATTAGTACCAGTTGGCGTGATATGTCTTATCACTTGCAGTTATATACTCTGTTAGCAGGTTTTGAGGCCGTACTCATGACACTGTTCTCGAAAAATGTCCTCAAACGTTCAGCGATTAAGTTAACGAAAATGAGGTCCGTTCAAAATTTTTTTTATATATATATATCAGCTTCAAAAGATACCAAAATTACAGAATGGTACAACAGAATAACAAAACCACACTTAAAAACACAATTACTTACTTACATAATTAATACATGGCAACAGAAATGGAATGTTACAACGAAAGGACAACATCTGAAACTATTTACTCCACACATTAAAGAGTATTTAGGACAAAAATTAATATCTACAGACTATTACTAAAAAAAAAAATTTTTAGCCGAATATATTGGTAAGACCAAGTTGAATCCCAATAAGTATGCTTTTAATTTTCCGTACTATAAAGTAATTAAAAGCCTAATAGATGAATTAGAGGCCTTGGGCGAAAAGTCCGTCAATGAAACATAAATAATTTCAGCCGTTCAATTAAACATTCTGTGGTATAGATATTTCGGAATTAGGGAAAGAAGATTGCTCTCAATCCTTTGAAAAATAAAGTTCTTTTGGATACATTTTTCTGTCATAATTTAATTATAAGATCAAAAAAGAAAAATCAAATTAAAGTTTTTTTTGTTTTTTTTAAATGGCGTGTTCTTGCAAGACTAAGATTAACCATCGGCTTTGGAGATTTGCTTATAATGGAGTCAGCCAACGTTAGTATTACAAGAATTATACTCCTCGTTTCGCACTTAAGCACCCACCTGTAGATCAATTATTAATTGATTTCTTTTTCTATGAGCTTTTCTTACTTTAAATTAAGCCATTTACTTTTATAGAATATGTCTAATACACCTTTCGCTACCTAAAGACGGTCATAAAACGAATCATTTTGTTCTTCTTATTCTGGACCCATTATTATTTATATATTCTTATTTATTATAATTTTATGGCAAGGATCTCAAATAAAAAACATTTTTTTCCCGGTGCAAACTTTATTGAATCTGCCCTACATGTTTCGTGGCTTATTTGCAACCTCTCCTGGGGCTATCCCTTTTAAATGAAAAATTATTAATAAAATTAATTTAATACATTCCTAAATAATTCTCTTATACAATATATAGCAAAAGAATTATTAAAGGATATGTTAAATTAATGTTATTAATAATGTTTTATATATTTTTCTTTTAAAAGTGATAGCCCCTGAAGAGTTGGCAAATAAGCCACGAAATATGTACGGCAGTTTCAATAAAGTTTGCACTGGGAAAAAAAATGTTTTTTTTTGGAGACCCTTACCATAAAATTTGAAGAATCATTTTGTTGTTTTTGAGTAAATAATTTACAGTACACAAGCACTTCGCGAACTCAGTTCACCCTAGGACAGGGAACTTTTACTTGCCATATCCCGTTATGGGTGATTTTAAAAATAAATATTTTTTTTTTTAAAAATAAGAATTATAATAACGTTATTGTCAGCAGAAAATAAATAGTAGTAGAAGTAGGTTAAGGTAATCTCTAGTATACTAGTTGGTATCGTCAGCTAGTAGTTACCTATGCAGTTGCAAAACAGTTAGAATGTTTCTTTGAGAATTGTTTGTTTAGTCAATACAATGCACTTTAAGATAAATACTTTTCTTAGTGGATTTCCTTTAATGATAAAGAAATGTACTAAAAATGCTATACTGTACACTTTTTTTTCATTTAATACATTCAGTAAGCCCCTGCTCATCTGATGTTTACTTTAAGTTTCTATATCACTAAAGAACTCGGTGATATTTACATAATTTAATTTTTTCTGAGAGAGAAATTGATAATGCATTGTGCAGATAGCGTCATTCCAGGACATGGGAAACCTATTTAATTTACTTTCCCACTGCGTAACAGACTTTGGTAACGTTATTATGTATACATCTCCCGTGGATAAACTGTTAAAATAAATCTCTAAATTTAAAGTAGCAAAAGCTTATTATAAAAAAAAAAATATATTTATTTTATGTTCTGAGTGTGTGTGTTGAAGGAGGGTAAAAGGGTCTTACAAGCACAACATATATACATATTGAATGTTAAGGGGCTATGCAAATGATGAGAATACAAGCGGCACCTGTCGGGAGACTGGCGAACTACGAGATGGGGGAGCTTCGAAGCTGCTAGGGGAGGAGGCAGTTTGCTCTTTACAATCAATACGTAGGCAAACATTTCTTATACTACTCCTGCCTAGTGGCTAGGCCGTCTCTTACCTCTTTCGCACATATATTTATTTATGAGCCTCTTTTCATGGCTTTCAATTTTTTTTTTTTCAAAAATTTACAATAATAATTGTTTTTCAGCTTTTAGCAGATTTCCCTTAAGGAAAATCAGCTATTGACGTCGTACTCATGACGCGATTTTCGAAAATTTTCTTCAAATGTCCACCGATCCTACCTAGTAGATGACGAAATTGAGGTCCGTTCAAAATTATATATATATATATATATATATATATATATATATATATATATATATATATATATATATATATATATATAGTTCGTTAATGGCTGAAATCGGACCAGTGGGAGAGGGGGTTTAGAGGGTGGATTTTCGAAAATTCGAAATATCTTCGTTACCATACGTCGAATCAAAAAATTGTATAGAATCCATCTTATTGTCAATTAAATTTACTATAAATATTGTTCTATACATGTATTCTCTATCTTGAATATTAACCGAGATATTTGCATTTTTATTAAATTTAGGCTGTTAACGGACGACTGTTTCCCGCCAAAAGCTAGTTCGGCCGTAACTGTTCGACTCTCGTATGGAGATTTTTATATTGTATAACTTCACGTGGGAAATCTGCTTAGTTAACGTAGCCCCTGCGTGACGGACTTTCTTTCGTTGGAGTAGCTATTAACATTGGTCACATTACATAAAAAATCCTTCAAATCTTTAAGATCCATAATAAATGAGCTCCAAAAACAAGATCAATTTGAATTTTACGTATTTGGTATCAATCTATGAATTGTTTGTTGCGCTCTCTAGCGGCAGCAATTTTCGACATATTGAAAACACACTTCATTATTAAACTTTTATCCGGAAAAGAAAGCTCCACTTCATTTAAGGTAATCGGGCCAATAGGAGGGAGCTTAAATAAAAAATCCCGAAAAATCTATATAACAAATCTTGTAGCAAATTTGATTTACTATAACTTTTGTTCAATGCGAATTTTTCATACGACCGACGGTCAAGGAGATACGAGCGATGTCAGTGTTTTTAAAGGGGTTTCTTCGGAAGTAGCTAATAAGTTGGTCCAATGGCAAAATTTCACAAACATCCCCTCAAATTCTGAAGTGCGATTTAAGAGTAAGTACAATGTGTTTTATGGGTATAGACATGTTGTTCAATCAATTATAATTCGGCGGGATCTTGGATTATTTAATAATTTAATCATTTTTTCATTGTCCTTCCGATTAAAGTATACCTTATTAATTTTAGTACTTTTTTTTTGGTTTTATTTCTTTCATTTTAAAACCTCTTTTTTCCCCCAAAAGTACTTAATAACTACTTTTTAGTAATTGTTCTGGGTACTAGAGTGCACTAATGTATTTGTTCTCCTTTGTACTTGAAAACTTGATTGCATTATTAATATCGTTTTAACTGTCTGTTTTTCACAGATCATAATCTCAAGGCTCTCAAGAATTCTTTTATTTAGGTATTGCGTCGGATCTCAGACTGTAATATAATTTGAAACTATAATATATATTGAAAGTATATTAATATATAGCTCAAGCGTAACTAACTTTTTAAATTTTTATTTATGCTATCGAGATGTAAATCATAACACGACTTTCGAAAATGATCTTCATTTGTCCATCCATCTTATCCACGAGATAACAAATATGAAAACCGTTCTAACTAACTTATTTATTCTGTCGGTTTTTTAATTTTTATTTTATCGATACCAAACGATATTTAAATGTTTCATTTAAAACTAATGATAAAGTTGTCAATGGTCGAAATTGGAGGAGTGAGTGATTAGAGTAACCTTTTAACGTATAATTCCAAATATATCCGTTATTATTTGTCGTATCTATTTATTTTGTATATTCTTTCTTATTTATAATAAAGTGAGCTTAAAATTTTGATCCACTACTTTTTCTCTTATTTGGACAGTAATGGAATTATATACGCGGCCTTCAGTTAACCTCCATTCCATTTCACTTGAAGCTATCATTTTACTCATTTCATGTACTACTAATGTTTTACAGAGTGTCTTATCATTGGAGAAATAATGACTGTACAGATAACGTGTACACGCTCCAGTTAATGTGTAAAAATGTTTGTATAATAATTCGACAATTAAGGGACTTATAAATATCATATGTATTTGAGTATGCTATCTTTGGTTGAGATGAGCTTATTCAGCTAGTCTGTCCTTTTCGATGGATTCTGCTCCCATCTTTAGCGTTCCTACAACCAACAAGTGGACAACCCCTCTTCCCGGCCCTTTCTCCAAAGATTACAGAAGAACTCTATACAAAATTGTTGAGCTGTAATGTACGGGAAAAAATTATTTTTTATTTTCACCACTCCCCCAAATCCCCTGCCTTCTTATCCGATTTTGAACAAATGTGGGTTGCAACGGTTCTGAATATGAAATTTAACATTAAACTTGTCAAAATGGATAATTCCATTAAAATTTGAAAACTGAAAATTTTCGACATTGCAATACTTCCTTCACCTTGCACAAGGAAGTAAAAATATAGGTGATCTTGTTGCGGGAGTCACTAAGTCAAGACGGGTTTTTACGTCGTTAGACTTCTTCCGTAATATTTTTTTTATTATGCTAAATAGGGTGGTTCATTATTATTTGGTAAAAGGTTCCTTCCTGGACTTAAAACCTAATAAGACTTTATTTGGAAGAATAAGTTTTCAATTCTTGTAGATGGATGGGACGAGCGGGAAATTCGACAGGTCGTTTATTTAGCCTGGTGAGGCGGGAAATAATGTCCCTTGGAGAAAATAATAAGGTCTCCCTTGCTCTCGGGGGTAGGTAATGACGTTGGCCATATTGGGGGCAATTCTCCCCTTCCCCTCCAATCTTCCCTAAAGGGTTGTAACCGCGCGGAAACCGCTCCGCCCGTCTCTCCTAATTGGACGACGATGGAAAAGGCTTGGGAATCGGGAAATTGTCCGCGAAAAACGGGGATCTCCGCTTCCACCAAGGAAAAAAAGGGATCACAGTACGACAGAAAAAGAAAAAGAGAAATCGTGATGATAACTATGGCTTTGTAGATGACATACTCTGTCTAAGCCCATTTATTCATTCATTAGCAACAATTTACCTGGTATTCATTATACTGTAACCACTATACATTATAAATTATTTAGTTTCTGAAAATTTTCAACCTAACGCTGTTTGCTTAATCCTTTCACAAAGGCAAAATCCCAGGAATAATTAAGTATACTTCCTTGATTAAAACATTATACCTTCAAACATATTTATTCTGTATGTACTCTGATTTGAAAGACGCTACATCCATGTTAAGGTCATTTCCGTGTACATTACTGTTTTTTATATTGAGTCGTTAAGTATTCATGTTGTGCAATTAAAACTTCTGCATTCATGTTAAGAAAATACTTGGTCTCAATCCCAATTGGTAAGCTTAGTTCGATCCTCAGTGCCGCCATGGCTAAAAAGAGTGGTAACCTAAAGGTTGTCTGTCTCAAAGTGGACATTAATAAATACAATGTTATTTATCTCTGAAATACCATTTATATAATTCATTCAATATACGCAACTATGATATAATATATGCATGCACTTTACTATTATTTAACTTATTTCCTGATTATGGTTATCATTCGCATTGTGAAATAGTTAAAAGCAATACAACTCGAAAAACAATATTATTAAAAATCATCCCTTCACCCGTTCTCGCATGAAGTTTCATCTCCCTAACTATTTACTTCTTCAATTGGCGGATTCTTTTGGTTTTTGATTATGACAGTCGTAATTTATAGTCATTTATTACCGTTATTTTATTTTTTTATTTTTGCCCTTGCCTCATTTGGTCCTCTTTGATTTTTGCCCTTGCCTCATTATATTTCCTTGGCCTTCAAACCTGGCACCTCCAATATGGTGGATTTATTTATTTATTATTATTTACGTCCAATTCATGCTACTATGACTAATCGGGACGGGTTATCTACAGGTTACCATCCTTAATATGGTGGATGTATTAGAGCAATGTAGATATTAAAACAAGTCTTCCTCGTTTTATTCTGTGGGTAGGCCTTCCTTAAAATATTATCTCGTATATTTGATATCAGTCCATTAATGAGGAAGAAACAGAGAATTGAATGTGTCATTAGGGACCCTTTTCTTTGTTTTCCTAATAATTCCACATTTAGCCATACTTTCTTCTCTTTGCAAACTGTACTAACAATGTTTCAAATGTGTAATGAAAAATATCTCCTTTAGTATGAGTTGCATTGAAAAATTGCATAAAAGTAAACTTATTGCTGAACATCATCCACATATATTTGCATTTTTTAGTTTCTAGCCCTCAGTAAACTCACATTTCAACTCGTCCCGTGTTAAGTTTAAGCTGATGCATCTTGAAATATCTTATTTCTAGCTTAAATGTCAATATGGTTTTCATTCAACCTTTACCTTGTGCGATACTTAAAATAATCACTTTGTCCATACCATACTCCATATTTAAACGATTCATATAAATATGTTTAAGGTCGTAATCATACCATTAGGAGGAGGGGGTGGTTAAAAGGAATTAAAATTTTTAAAAAAATGGAAATATCTCCGTTTTTTGAGTCCGATTGAAAAATGTTATGTAATCAATCTGGTTAACCCTTGAATTCCCAATTTTTTTTATTCTGAATATCATTTCTCTAATTTGACTATGAAGCTACTTACTTGTATTTTTTTTAATATTCTTAGTGATGACTGCTGTTGGAGCTATCCTTATGTGATGTTGTTGTCGGGCACTAAGGTTGAAATGAAACTAATTCAGCTCGCCGACGTTTCGGTGCAATTTATTACCTTTGTCAAGGCAAACTGATTCATTCTACGGTCTGATTTCGTTCATGCACTATCTCCCACTCTCCTTCCTGAAAGAGCGTTTTATATTTTATATTATGGACATTTCTTTTAAATCAATTGCAGTATTCAGATCTTGTGCAATATTCAGTTCCTCGTGACTGTATAATGTATAAATTGCATTAGTTTTATTTCACCCTTAGTGACAGACAACCACATCACATAAGGGTAGTGTTATTATTTTGTTTTCAATTAAACCTCTTTATAGGATTTTCACTTTTCAGCAATTGTATCACTAATTGTCGGCTTCATAGGCTAATTATTACTGGAGAAATTATTGTATTTTATTTATTATTTTAATTTAAAGATAATTTTAGATGAAGAACAGAGGCAGAATATGGAAATCTGCTGAGTGTACACAGAACGACGGGCGTTTATAATTATATGTTGTTACTGCTGAGCAAAATTCCACAAGGTTTCATAAATTGTGAAGTAAATTCACTTTAAAGGACTGGCTTTTAAAACTAATTTTTAAGCTAGCTGAGCCTGTGTAGAAGAATTTTATTGTTGAACAGGTTTAGCTGTAGGTGGGTGGGTGGGGATATGTTTGCGGCCCTGCCTCCCTTCTGCTGTGGAAGGTTAAGATATTAACATCGCACCGGGTAGTTAATATCAAAGCGGCCCTTCAAAAGCAAGTTATAATTAAGTTTGTAGAGTGCGGTAAATTCGTTGGGGAACACTCCGCTGGTGGCTTGTTGGAACGGCCTTTATCTAACTATTAACACTTGCCGTTACACCTGTTATCGGCTACACCTTACAGTTACACTTATCGTTTTTTTTTTTTTCACCTGCTATTCTTTTTATTTCTTATATCAGTGAAGCAATTTGCTTCTGTTTGTTTTTGAAATCGGTAAAACAAAATATCGTTTCGATTAGCCATAAGAGCGAAGTATACCAACTTATGATAAATACCTATCAAAAATGGTACCTACTGACTTATGTATAAAGTCTCCGAAGGAGATAGTTGCTTAGAATAATTGTATGGTCTTATTCATTAGTAAGTAGAATTTCAAAATCTGGTGTAGTTTTGTCGTTTCTTTTGAAATTCCTATATTTTTTCAGGTGTTAATATCTCTCTATCAAAAACAAATAGTCATTTTGCAATTCTACTAAGTTAAATTAAAAAGCATTTATATATTTATTTTTGTTATATTGGCAATTCACTTTTGAAAAAGAGGCAATTACTCTGCAAAGTCAGAAAGAAGTACTAAGCAGATTTCCCACGTGAAGTTTTACAAAAGAGAAATTTCACGATAGCCGAGCAGTTAAGGAAACGGCCGAACTAGCTTTTGGCGGGAAAGTCACTCGTCCGTTAGCCGCCCAGATTTAATAAAAATGCTAAAATCTCGGTTAATATCTGCTAGCTCGGTTAATATTCAAGATAGAGAATACATATATATACCAATTTTTATGGTAAATTTAATTTGCAATAAGATTGATTCTGTACAATTTTTCGATCCGACGTATAGTAACGGAGATATTTTGAATTTTCGAAAATCCTCCCCTCTAAACCCCCCCTCCCACAGGTCCGATTACAGCCGTTAATGGACTTGATCTTTCTTTTTACATGAAACGACTAAATATCGAGTTTGGTAACGATCAAACAAAAATTGCGACCGCTAGAGCGATAACAGATAAATATACAGATATATATATATATATATATATATATATATATATATATACACACATATAGTTATGAACGGACCTTATTTTCGTCATCTTAGTAGATACCTAGTGGTAGGACCTAGTGGTGGTACCTGGTGGTAGTTACCTAGTGGTAGGATTGATGGACATTTGAAGAAAAAATTCGAAAATTCCGTCATTAGTACAACCTCAATAGCTTATTTTCCTTAAGGGAAATCTGCTAAAAAAGAATTACATGAAAATTAATCATGTATACTCACATGTCAATGGTGATCATAAACGCAATTGTTGAAATATTGGTCAAGAGGCCTCCAAATTGTGTTTGTGGGGAGGGGGCGCCCAGAATATGACAATGAATAAAAGCTGTGTTAACGAAAAGTATTATTATTATTAGTTGTTTAGTGCCTTGTTAAATAATGAAATAGAGCAGATATTGATATGTCATTCGAGAAAAATTGCATTGATTTCAGATTTCATAAATTTATGTTTTCAGCGCAAAAAAAAAAAAAAATGATATTGCTATGCTTAGTAGCAATAATTAAACATTGTAATGTTAAAATTATTTATAGCCATATACCTTTTATCTCTAAAGAATCAGAAAAATATATTTTCTATTTGCAACAGATATCATTTTCTAATTAGGATCAGTAACTATTTTTTTTTGTTTTATTAATTACCACATCATGTATATAACTGCAATAGCTGATTTCCGTGCATGTTGTGCAAGAGCATTATTTTATTTTCTATACTTGTGAACTTCAAGTTATTATTTGGTTTAGGTACATATATCTGATAGCCAAGTTATCCCAATTCTGATAACAAAAAGTACGTCACGCAGGGGCTGCAGATTTCCCACGTGAAGTTTTACAATAGAGAAATCTGCCTAATGACAACTATAGTAGTAAGAAACCTAAAACATTATTTAGGGCGTAATAACCCAGTAGTTTCTAGCCCCAAAAAACAGTTAACCTAACCTCTAAACCTATTCACGAGGGACGAATAGTTATGGAAATGGCCGCCAGAGCTCTCGGCGGAAAGTCCGAACATAGCCTACTGGTGACCACACGTAGAATACAAATGGAAATATCTCGGTTAATATTCAAGATAGAGAATAAATGTATATAATAATATTTATAGTAAATTTAATTTCCAATAAGATTGATTCTGTACAATATTTCGGTCTGACGTATAGTAACGGAGATATTTCGAATTTTCGAAAATCCTCCCCTCTAACCCCCCCCCTCCCACTGGTCCGAATTCAGCCGTTAACGAACTTGATCTTTCTTTTTACATAAAACGACTAAATATCGAGTTTGGTAACGATCAAACAAAAATTGCGACCGCTAGAGCGGTAACAGACAAATATATATATATATATATATATATATATATATATATATATATATATATATATATATATATAGATAGATAGATAGATATATTTACAGTTTTGAACGGACACCATTTTCGTCATCTCCTGGGTAGGATCGATGGACATTTGAAGAAAAATTTCGAAAATTCCGTCATGAGTACAACCTCAATAGCTGATTTCCCTTAAGGGAAATCTGCTAAAAGTCATATTTTAAATACTATGATAATTTAAATATGAGATGACTTTCTTTTTACACTTAGCAACTAACTTAACTATACATATGACTCTACTGCTTTGGATTAAGTATTCGTGTATTCCAAATACGCGTTTTTGGTCGTAAAGATCGTTTTTCCATCCTCCACATAAAAAGAGTCCCGTTGGAGGATTTAAGAGAGCGACAGGCGACCGCTTTCCCTCTTTCTGGAAGTGACCTGAGATGCAAATGTCTCAGGAGAGCACGAAATGTCACGAGGTAGCATTGTCACTATTACAGGGGGAACTGCAGTCTTCTCGAAAGATCGCGGTTATTGGAAAGTTTACGCCAATCTGGACTCGCTCGTAACTCTTGAAACACGAGATTTAAATATGAAACAGAATTCTGTGTCAAGCCACTGTTGAAAGTGTGAGGGTCTCATTTTTTACGTTTTTCCATGACACGGTAGTCTTGTAATAAGGAACTTTAATGTCCATACTCCATCTAAGATATTATATGGTAAATATGTAACAATGTCTTCGTTGCTGTTGGAGTGATAGGTTTTTCCTGTTCTCGATGTTCGTCTTGAGATGCTTAGTTATCTACGACTGGCACACCACGAAATTAATATAAAACTAATTTGCCACTGTAATATTAATGTCTTTTCTACCTAAAGTTTTCATTTATACATGAATACCTTAGTAAAGGTATTTAAAAACAAAGTGAAAGGAAATTAAGCCTTTGGATTGTTTATATATAGTCTTGTAAACTTTTAAAAAATAGTATATCTTATTATTTATAACAAAATACATCCTAACGGGGTAATATATAATTGAACACGAAGAATTAAAAGAGTATACTGAATATATATGGGAATATCTGAATGCGAAGACCCTCTCCCCCCTAACCAGGCTCACCTAATACTACAAACAGAAATATCGACAGAAATGAAATAAATTAATAAATATAATAGAATATGTCAAAAATATGTTTGGCTTGCTATAATAAAATTACTAATTTTAAGCCAATTTATTTCTTAATATATTATTACAATGCAAAAGTACTCAATGCATTCGTTTTAAATTATTCAAATTCAATAAAAAATTTTCTTACATCAATAGCTTTAATATTTATATACAGCATGATAAATTTGTTAATGGTGAAATGCAGTTTTAATTTATTGATATACTCCATTATTAATCTTATATTGTTAAAGTCGTGGTTTATAAATAATGGGAAACTTGTCCTTAATGAGACAGTAAATTTATCACAAATTATTTTTTGACCGATTAGGTTGAAATCTTCTTTAAACTTAATAATTTTTAATAGTATCCATCTTGTGTATAAAAACTTTCTTGAGGCGTTATGTTCTTTAATTGAATTCATTTTTAAATAAAGAATATTTTTATAGATTCAATCTTTTTGGACAATTCGTTAAAATATTTTAATACTGAAAATGGTTAGCTTCTCCGGAATTGTCATTGGGTGGTTCAAATACTTTCAAGAAGACTAATAGATTTGTGACTACTTCGATTTCCATGTGCTCCTTTAAAAAGTTTTCATGCTCAGCTAAGCAAAAAGTTAAAACCACGCAGTGTTTTGTGTGTCATAAGAAGTAGGGTTTGGTCATGAAAATAAGTTCTAGAAGAACTTATAATA
Organism: Riptortus pedestris; assembly: GCA_019009955.1. Taxonomy (NCBI): domain Eukaryota; kingdom Metazoa; phylum Arthropoda; class Insecta; order Hemiptera; family Alydidae; genus Riptortus; species Riptortus pedestris. The sequence goes on along the minus strand of CM032231.1, from coordinate 102,791,139 downwards.
AAGATAAATCAATTCCTCAATCAGTTCCTCGTCCAAAACTTTTTACAGAGAGTAAAGGACAATTTTTTAATGATCCTTCATAAAACTAAATTTAGCCTCTGTTCCTTTCTGTGGTTCATACATAATACTAGAGAGCCGAGTTATGTAGAGAACCTGATAATTGGAGGCTTCGATAATGGTGTTATACTCTTTAGTTTAGTTTAGTTTTTTTTTAAGCTTGACCTGTTGCTCATTTATTTGGTAGGGAAAATCAACAAATACATACAAAATGTATAAATTTATAATTCAGACTGCATATTAGAATCAATCCCTTGGCCAGCATCTACAATAATAAAAACAATGCATATTGCATATCTATGATAATTCCAAGTTAATTTGTAAATGTGTATTGATATAAATAATATCGTAGGAATTTATATATTCCAATAACGCACGTTATTTTATGTTTTATTTCCATGCTTTCCCTCATTAACAACATTAGGTAATTGGCTTAAAGCCTGTTAGCATTTGTAATTTATCAGCAGTAACCGTCAATGAGGATATTTAGATTCTAGGAAACATTCCGGTTTTACTTCAAACAATTTTAATTGCTTAATTGTTTTCCTCCATTAACAAGAACAACAATATGTTTACTTTCTAATGAGTTTTGCATTCCTTTTTTATTATATTTCATTAATTTACCCAATTCGTTCTACAATGCCTATTTGTTTTGAAACATTTATACCATTATTTCCTTGCATTTCATTTATACCTTCAGGGAAATCTAGTTCATAAATATATATGTTATATACACACATGTACATAGTTCATATATTTATTCTACTACAGAGGTGTGTACACCTCTATTTAAATTTCATATAACTAACTCTCCTCACCACTCTCCAAAAACTCAAAGGGCTTTGAATCAAAAGTTCACTTGTTTAAATTGTTGGTGAAATAAGAGTCTCTTATGTTTTATGTGAAGGAACATAAATTCCTTTATATCTTTTATCATCCAACAGTTTTTCCTATGTATACGTGACATGATTTTCGATAGCTTTCCTGAAATGTCCATCGACTATACCTAGTAGATCCCTTCAAAATTATATATATATATATATATATATATACACACACATATATATATACTTGTCTGTTACCGCTCTAGCTTTTGTTTGATTGTTAGCAAACTCGATATATAAGTGTTTCCTGCAAAACTAAATGTCGTAAAGGGCTGAAAGCTGGCCAGCTGGAGGGGAGGGTGGTGGATTTTGAAACCAAAATATCTCTGTTATCATAAGTCGGATCGAAAAATGTGTATAGAATCAATCTTATTGAACATTAAATTTACTATAAATAATACTATATATATACTTATTCTCTATCTTTAATATTAATAGGGATACTTGGATTTTTACTGTACTCTGTTATATAATGAACCACTCACTTTATTTGAAGCATGGATACCAAATATTGTTTTCAACAGATATTTACAGATATTTGAAAATACGTTGTATGTTGACGCCATCATTTATGATTTTATGTTCTTAAGTCAAAAATGATTCTACCTTGTAGATCTATCAATCTATAATATGTGTGTGTGTTTGTGTATATAGCGTGTCACAAGTACAACCACAATAGCTGATTACCCTAAGAAGGAAATCTCCTCCTAAGCAGGATACATGTGATTTGTACCTTCAGGAATCAATCATTATATAATCCAGAAGAATGCATAAACATTCAAACGTCAAACCTATTCATGGGTTCAATTATTTCAAAGATTCTGATAGAGCTTATAAAAAATACTAGTTGCAAATATTACTCGTTTTCATTTTCATTTATTTTCCATGAAATATCTACAATTATTGATTATTATTTCCTATTGTAACATTTGAAATTAGAATTTAATAACACTCCTATCATTTTTTTTGAAAGATTTTTTTAAGTGTATCTTAATTCCCCTAGTAGAATTCTCCGTTAAGTTTCTATCATCCTTTACGTTGAAAGTTGAAAATTTGAACCTCAGAACAAATTTTTATATCCTGTAAGGTTAGGGGATGTATGTTTTTTTCTCCTCATTTATTGTATATATTATTCCCTTGGGGTTATTTCGTTTGGAATATATTTTGATTCGTTAGGTCTTGAACTTTGGAGATTTTTAGGACGATAAACGAGATTCAGGAATAAGGTAACTCGAAACGCCGTTTTGGGTTTCTATGCAGTTTTAGCAGATTTCCCTGAAGGGAAATCAGCTATTGAGGTCGAAATCACTCGACTCGGTATTTAGTCGTTTTATGTAGAAAGAAAGATCAAGTTCGTTAATGGCTGAAATCGGACTAGAGGGAGGGGGGGTTTAGAGGTGGGAATTTCGAAAATTCGAAATATCTCCGTTATTATACGTCGGATCGAAAAATTGTATAGAACCAATCTTATTGCAAATTAAGTTTACTATAAAAATTGGTATGTACATTTATTCTCTATCTTGAATATTAACCGAGATATTTGCATTTTTATTAAGTGTAACGACGAGCTATGGACGCTTCTTTTCCTTCCCGCCGAAAGCTAGTTCGGTCGTTTCAGTAACTGTTTGGCTCTCGTATGGAGATTTCTCTATTGTATAACTTCACGTGGGAAGTTGTATAACTTCACGTGGGAAGTTGTTTAACTTCACGTGGGAAGTTGTATAACTTCACGTGGGAAGTTTACGCAGCCCCTGCGTGACGGACTTCATATATTGCATCTATTATTCCCTTGAGGTTATTTCGTTTGGAATATATTTTGAATCGGTTAGGTCTTGAACTTTGGAGATTCTGAGGACTATAAACTAGGAATAAGGTAATTCGGAACGCCTTTTTGTGTTTCTTTGCAGTTTATTTTTATTGCTATTTGTCGACTGATATGTGCACTGATTTGCTGTAAAGGAGCATCATTGCTGCTTGATGTAACATGATGATGGCAGGTATGCAGAAGTCTTGGCGCAGACCGAAAGATGAGCACACCCTTCCCTCGGCGACCCTCAATCCGGCCCAAATGAGCGAATACCATTAGCCTCATCCTCTCACATCCCTATAATCCAATATGGCGCTGATGAGACTTCCCCCAATCCCTTTAACCCCCCCCCTTACACATGTCTTCCCTCTCTATTTCTCTCGTCCATAATTTCTTTTACATGAAATCTCATCGGGGTCCCTCACCCTTTCATCGGGTAAACGGCGGCAGAAGGGGGCCGTATTGATTTTGGCATTGTCAGCAAAAAGAGAGAAAAAAAAAAAACCCCGAGAATTTGCTGGTACGACGGGAGGGCTAGGGGTAGCTTTGAGAATGCGTGGAATTCCATATTCGATAATACTGAGAAGCATTGAGCCGATTCAAAAGGTCGGCCCTTCCGAGTTGTCAAGCAAAATTATTCAGACGCTATAAACTTTTCACCCCCGTAAACACTTTCTCCTTCAATATTTTTCTCTGTTTCATCATAAATTTTATAGACCATTAATTTACAATGTTTTTTTAATGCTATAAAACCCATCCATCTGTGTGCGTTATGGCTCAAAGACCATGAATGCTGGTGTCCTTAAAAGTTGGACGATGTTAATTATTATAACAACATGAATCGCCAAATTGTCGAGCGTAACAATTAAGAAGAAATAACACCTCTATAAAGAGAGATTAGCTGTTTATAACGTTTTATTGATTATCACTAATTATTTTCTTCATTTCATTCTGAATTTTAGTATTTGTTACTTTAATAGTTTTTTTTTTTTTGTGATCTTTATTCAGTATTGCCTTTTAAGAAATTCTTCATTAAACATATCATTTACGGTAATACTTTATTCAGTTCTATTAAGTCACATAAATTCTGTTTTACTTCACTTAAGGCTGCTAATTTTTTTTTTAAAAAGGGCTTTTACATTTTTTTTATTATTTCATCCAAAGAAATTTAAGCTTTACAGATATTGTGAAAAGCAAAAACAACCTCACGATTTCTTACATTGTTTTGAGTAAATATGTAGGCTTTACACATCTTTAATCCTGAGATAATAGGTTAATGATTCATGTTTATTTATTTATTTATTATATAGTACATAGACACCGAACTCCGGAGAGTTATTTGTGCCTAGGTGGTCTAGATTCTATTTTCATTTTCTTTCCTGTTGTTCAATAGTCCATTTCTTAAGATAAATCATCCACTTCTCAGCCCTCCGTCATCCTCGCTTCTGTTGGATCTCTCCTAGTTTTCTTTATCCCCAATTCTGTGACAAATAACAAACAACACATCAGTATTTGGTTATAATCAATTTGATATATAAATACTTAACTCACTGCCTTGTGTGCCCATATGTTGAAGTCCTATATTATCATATTTCTTTATTTAAACCAGCAATTACTAAAAATTTTAAGAGTTTTTTTATAGAGTTGCTATCATCCCCTAGTATTTCGGATAGTACTTCTGATATACCAAGGGACTTTCTGATGTGCTCATACCTTCTACACTCAGTAAGTAGTGTGCCACTGTCAATGATTCATGTTTGATATGTGTTTCATTAGTGATTTGGATGGGATATGTGAATGAGATCCGGCATGCATTACATACTTACAAAATTCAATAATTAGTTCATTTGAGAGTTCTGGCCTGTTTTAAAAAACAATAATGAATGCAACTACCATTCTTTAATCAAGTAGGGCTCTTCTTGCTTCACGCTGACATTTTGATAATCTTCCAGGATTTCTTCCATTACTGGTCTGTTTGTTTTAGTTGTAGTGGAAGTAGATTATTCACAGGAAGTAAAATATATCCTAGACATCTTCGGTGATCTCAGATTTAATTACCTCGGCATAATACAAAGCTCTAAGCCCTTCTTTATTTCAGTCGTCCGCTGTCTCTTTTTTATATTTTTCGTAATTTATTACTGGCTACTCTGTAAGGTTCTAAGCCCTCTACAAATTTTGGCACTTTAACTGGATTTTACTTGCCAAATAATTCATACTTTTGATTTCACTTACTCATCATTCAGTCTCCTCTTGAGTTAAGGAACTTATAAGAGGTCTCAAAAGAAACACAACCATGACACCACCAAACATTGACTTAATTATTGTGGTTTTGAGCAATATGTGTACATCTAATAATCAAATGATTAAAAATGTATACATATTTTTGAATGCTTGTTTTTCTCGAGTACTTACTCCTACAAAGGTACTATTTAGGATTTTTTAGTCATTCATAAGTATGATTCTATTTTTTTATCATTTATCATCCATTTTTGTGGTAAAATTACTCGTTTTACGTATGTAAACAGACAGTTTATAAAAATGTGAATTTGAGACATTTGTTTCTATTCATGATATGTTCTAATATTACTTTGTAAATTTACTATGTAAATGAGATAGAAGCCAATTATTTTACGATAACGTTTATAGCGTGTTTGCTATTTTACAATATATAAGCTAAATCTTGCTGTTTGAGATAATATATAATCTTCACTTCAGTTTTTCATAGACACTGCTTTCGTGGCGCATTTCTACTCATATCAGAATTAAAAGAATAGACTACATTTTTATAATAGTTCTTTGTATATGGGTAGATTTGTGAATGATATCCTGTAAGTTGGGGGGAGTTAGACTGGGTTATTGGGAAATGGGAGGGGGTAGATGTGACTGTTTCTGGCAAGAGTTGTTATTGTCATTGTATGATATGATGATTAAATTGTATTATGGTTTTCTTGTTTTGGTGTCTTAGCGTGGGGGGAGGAGTGGTGGGGATGGGGGTGCATGCGCCTCGCCCTGCTCGCCTCCCATTGGCAGAGCTACAGCCAATCTTTACGCCTCCATCCCCCTCCTCTGCCTCCCCCACCTCCCTCTAGAGCGCCCCACTCTATCTGGAGGGCGCTGTTTTTTCAGCTACTTACCGGGCTCAAAAATTAAATTCCAGTCTGGATAAAGGCTTCCTCCTCTTCATTTTCTCCCCATTCTCTTCTCTAGACTCTATATCTCCCTTTCTCTCTCTCTCTCTTTCTCTTCTCCCTTCGCTGCTCTCCCTCGGCATACAAACACATTGCCACGCGAACTCATTCATGCGATAGCCTCGGTATGTCCTGTAAAAATTATAGTCATTGTTGAAGAGCTCTTTGTAATTTCTTTGATTTGCTCCTCCTCTTTTCATTCCTTTTCTTGAATTGCAAATGAGTTCCATTAGGTTACTGTGGTGGTAGGTAATTAACTAGCTCTGCCCTGTCCCGTAGATACTAAACCCGCATTACAGCTATGTATGCCAGGGCAATGTACGCCTTCCTCATTTATTGCCTCTGAATATCCTCCTTGAATCCATTAGAAGGCAATTTGTTCAATAACGTTTCATAAGTCGGGGAAGTTTTACTTTCGAATATCTTAAAATGACGCAAAGCAGGAATGGAGTAGATTGAAAGATGAAAAAGAAGAATGAAGGGAAAAGGAAAAAGCACAGTGAAAGAGGGTTCGGAGAGTAGGGGAAGTTATTCACGTTTAATTGTTTTCCCTTTGTCACAAAGGACTTGATTGTATGATATAAGTTTGTTACGTCACTTAGAGGCAGGGAGAGGGGGGGTATCCGCTTAACTTGGCGGGCGGGAGAGGGGGACCTCGCTTTGTAGATCAAAGGCACGAGAGCCCTATCTCTCTCATATCTGTTCGGCTTTGAAGTCCCTTTGACGGCAGAACATCAAAGAGGAAGCCGCCACACACAGAGAGCATTATAAACGCTCCCTCTCCCCCACCCTCCCCTCGCTCTCGCCAAACTTTGAACTGGCTCTCTCCGACTAGTTTATATTTCAACTCAGTTGCTCCGGTGTCTTTAGAGGGTGAACATCGGCTCGGATGCGCTCCGCGTAGTGTTATGGAGGCAGAGAAGGAGAGGAAGCGCCGGCGGAAAAGGCGGCTGCCCGGTAAGGTCGAAAAGTTGAGGGCGAGGAGGAGACGTCCGTATCGCGAGTGTGACGTGGAGAGGGCGCTATTCAGGTGGTTCAACAGGAGGACAGAGAGGCCAAGCCCTGGGGAGCTCGCCAAGAAAGCATCCTTGTTTGCCAGGCGTCTGGGAGCCGATTCGGCGCAGTTGAGAGCCATAAATGAGGAGTGGGCAACTCGTTGGTCCAAAAGGTTTGGACTTGACAAAGAAGGTTACAGTCAAGACCAAACGTATGCTTGCCTTTGTTTGGAACTCGATTGGGCCAGCCTACCTGGACTCGGATCTGGACAGGAGAGAGTTTGGTTACTCGCTGCTGGTAACCTCTCTGGCCGTCATAGGACAAGATTGCTAATTACTGGGAAAGAATGGCGGCCAGATTGCCTGAAACATGTCAACATGCTGAGTCAACCTGTCGTATATGCTGGTGGTGGTGTTGGAAGGCCTACTCCCGATTTGTTTGCCTGGTGGTTTCATCGAGAGTTCGCGCCTGCTGCTCTAGCCTTAAACAGTAACGGTGCCGTCCTTGTAACTGAAGAAGCAGAGTATCTTCCCCGTACTGAAGACTGTGTTGCAGCCAATGGAAAAGTGAAGCTTGTCGTCAAGCCGTCCGACGGTTCACTCGACTTAGTAAAGTCCGAGTTAAGAACTCGCTATGCAATTCTTTTGATTCACAGTATATCAATTGAAGGTCTTTCGGGCTACACTCTCAAGGACGCGTTCCCTCTTCTTCATCGAGCCTGGTTGAATGTGCGCCCAGATGTGTTCAGCCGGTCTCCGGCCACTTCGACAGACGAGGATCGCCTGCTACTTCACGAACTGCAATGGATGTGCCAAGAAGCCGGTCTGGAGACTGATGAAGCCACTCTGAGAGCTTGGGCATCTGACGGGGAGCCTATCAGTAGTGCCCTTAAAACAGAACCTCAAGAGGAACAACAAGACGTCCCTAATGCTGCTGAAGCTGCTGCACTCCTCGGCAAAGCACTCCTCTGGATGGAATCTGAGCCCATTGAACCCTCATACCTCCTTGTCCTACGAGATATAATTGCCATCGCTAAACAGGCATGTATATTCTTATCTTTTTAGAATCTTTGTTGTAGTGCATAGTTGGAGACGAATTACATTTACCCTGTTAAGTAGTACATTTCACTCATTTTATACTTAGATTAAATGGACTTCAGGCAAAATAATTGACAGGTCTATATAAAATATCTAATTGACGTTCACAAAGAATGCTTTTATATAACACTCTATTTTCAGTGATGACTGCTGCACCCATATTTCTTTGTTTTAAGTTCGTTATATGCCGACTTCATTATTCTATTTCCTGTAATGTTTGATATAGCGACTAGGGAGTATTGTTAAGTGAACCATTCAATTCTAGATATCTTCTTTTAGCAAAGGTCGGGCATTTAGAAAATCGATGTTCCCTAACCAAAATGGCGGCGCTGCCTTTCACCCTCTCTCAGCCCGTTACTTCTTTTTCATTTCCTTTATAATAGCTTACTTGAGTGGGTAAATAGCAATTGAAGTCCTATACACTCCTTTAATTAACGCACTTTTAATAGAGAGCTGTTTGCTATTTCTATTTGTTCATACTCTTTTTAATACAGGTCATAGATGAATATTTATTCAGTATACAGAAAAATATCAAATGCAAATCATAATAATTTGTTTAATTTACATAAATAAAGAAGCATTGAGCTAGAGTTATATAAATATTTGGAAATTTTATTAAATAAAATTGATCTCGAATATATGGCAATTGGTTATTTATTTATGTTTATTTTTCTATAACAATTGAATGATGTTGTTTTATCCGTTTATTGGTTTTTAATTCAGATTAAAAAGACACTTTAATAATAATTGCATGGTGATTTCATGGTTGAACAGGTTTAATTAATTCAAAGCAGTTATTGAAACATATTTATTTCGCATGCTTATATTATTTATTTTAGTTTTGACTATAAAGGAAACCTTATTCGCATTTATAACCATATTAAGACTTTAACCTTAACCTTAATGGACATACTATAATGTAAATTTATCTTATTTGACTCATTATTCTGTCTATGCTATGTCTTTCTATTTTCAAAACCAATAACTCGACCCATGGAATTGTTTGAGAAGGTTATTAATGAATAATAATATATTTCAATTAATGATATATTTCTGTATTTGTATTGTCACAAAAATTTACAAAACTGAATGTTCTAGTTTATTAGTTCTGTTTTTCATGATGTAAATTGACTTTCTATCATCGAAAATTACTAACAGAGTTGCAAATTTTACGTTGCCTATGACAAACTGAAACTTACAGTAAGTACCTGTGCTTTCTACACTTTAGTGCGCTGTTCATACTTTCATCGTTCGGCATTTACAATCCGTGATTTCTGATCTATCATTAATCATTGAAGAATAATATAGAATTTTATGCTTAATGCAGTTAGTGATAATGCTTTTTCTTGCGTCAAAAGTTCGTTATTTGGTCTACAATGCACATGATGACTTCCATACATGTACCTGTCATACATAATTCGTTTTATGAGATAACATATCTTCCTTGTAATAATGTTTATCCTTGTTATGTGTTTATAGATATCTTATATTTATGCCGATCACCGTCAACTCCTATCAATGGATTTATTGCAGTCCTGTCTAGTTTATAGGGGTTTAGCATTTAGGTTATAACCGGCATACTTCCTACTTCAACTATCATCTTAACTCAGGCAGTCCCATGTGACAGTTGTGTTTTGCCTTCTTTCATAAGTATTCAGTTACCACTTGAGTTATTTCTGAAATCTCATGCAACAACTTTTGCGAGTATTCTTTAATATATCCTTTGTTATTTTCAATGAGAAATTTAGATATAATTAACACTTTCAAGAAGCCTATACAACTAATTCTAATTATTTTTATCGTCTCATTTTTGGGCTCTCATTTGATAGATGATGTTCGAATGCTTTTGTTATATTAGTTCGTATATATAACATTTTATTAAAAATATTCCTTAAACATGTATGAAACTCGAGTTACCTTAAAATTTGCGTTATTTGGAGGAATATCACAGCTTCTTTTTCACGTAAAGTATCTTGAATAAAAACGAAGCTGAACAGCATATTGCATTCTCCCAGCTGTTTGTGTATTAAATTTTTCCTATCAAGTTGATTTTCATTAATTGATGTTGAACTTACAATCATTGCTGGCTCCATTGTTATATTGAATAACACCTATTTAGTTCTTTATTATTCACACCATTCAACTTTATTCATTTAAGGCTACATTACATTGCTCACACAATTCAGGTAGAATTGTTCTGTAGTCAGTATTCTCAAGGTTGTTAGGTTTCCGAAAGTTTAGAGTATTTAAGAAATGCTTATGGGAATTGCTTGTTCTCTGTAGTATATCAATACGTTAAATTGATGTAATACAAACATGCATTTATATTGGGGACAACGTTATTACCCACCTTTTATGGTCAGACCAAGAAAACCAGCATTATTAGATTTTTTCCTCCTACAGCGTCTCACGCTATTCGTAGTATACATTATACCATACAATTTTTCCTGTTGATCATTCTTAGATAGCACTGTTTGCAGCATTTCTGGAAATCAATTAATGAATCTTCCATGACTAACTCCACGATGAAGAACTCCTTGTTTGTGAGAGTCTTTCGAAAACTTTTAAATTTTTCATTTTCAATGAAAGGTTTCTCAATGGCGTTTCCGAGAAAGCATAAAATCGTTATAAATGCGTCATTGTTCTCCCTTTGTTAGTCGACAACTCTTTTAAAAAGAAACAAGACCGCCCAAGTTTAAACAACTACGCATAAGGAAAAGTTACATTTATTTTCGCTTGTCTAAATAATAAAATGAAAAACAAAACAGAAAGTTGAAGCATAATTAGAGCTTTGATTCACAACTTTCTTGTTTCTCGTACGAATCGCTCAAGTGATGCAGGAACTCTTTGTTCATTCATCTAAATGTTTACTGAGGCTAATAAAAATACAAAGACATTTTCGAAAATTAGGAGTCGTATTACGAATATGGGCTTGTTTTACACCCGTTTTCTTCCTACTCTATCGGAGTATTATATGTGAGAGCTTTAAAGTACAAAAGTCACGATGGGGCTGCATAAACTAAGCAGATTTCCCGCGTGTGCCACTTATATTCATTCATCTCAAAAAGTAAAAGTTCAATGACAACTACATTTAGCATTTATGCTTCAAATAACGTGCTTCATAATATAACAGCCTATTGTTTATAAGGCACGAGAAGGAGCGGGGGTTTACTGAAGACCGAAAACTAAAAACTGCTAATATCTCGGTTAATAATCAAGATAGTGAAAAACGTAAATAACCACATTTATAGAACATTACATTTTCAATATGATTGGTTCTATACAAATATTCGATCTGACACATAATTACGGAGATATTAAGAATTTTCAAAATAACTCCCCTCTAAATCCCCCTTCAGCTGGTCGGATTCCGGTCATTAATGAACGTAATCTTTCTTATTACATAAAGCGCTTATATATCGAGTTTGGTAACGATTAAACCTATATATATATATATATATATATATATATATATATATATATATATATATATATATATATGTGTGTGTGTGTGTGTGTGTGTGTATGTGTAATTTTGAGCGGACCTCATTTTCGTCATCTACTAGGTAGGATCGCTTGGCATTTGAAGACATTTGTCGAAAATCACGCCATGAATACGACCTTAATAGCTGATTTCCCCTAAGGATCATAAGCTAACCGTGTATCATCTTTATCACTTGTACTATATTAGATAAAAACATAAATTAATATGCATTAAACTTCTTACCTTTCCCCCAGCTCCACTTGACTGGGCCGTGTAATATACGGTACTATTCTAGCATTGTTCTTATTTTTCTCCCACTCTGGCAGACGTGCCACAGCTTTGCAGAGATCTTGTCTGCTAATAATAATTTTAGGTTACCATTTGATAGATGTTTGTTATACTTGCCATAGACTCTACACTTATTATATTTATGAGTTATTTATTGTATTCTAATATTTGTTTTTGTTTTTTTTATGTTGACAGGCTAGTAAGATGGGCCTGGCTACAGGGCCGACGACGCTGCCGTTCTTCTGCCACAACGGGGACCCCCTCGGGCAGCCACCTCCAGCCCACATGGGCATCCCACCTTACCAGCTGGACAAACCGGGGGGTGAGTGGCGGTTACAACTATGGAGGAGGCTCCTCGCCTCAGGTGAACCTGGCAACAACACACTCATTATATATATGTTTCACTCAACTGTACAACTTGCTATCCACATGTCACTTCCTAGCCCAGTAGCTAACTATAGAACTTGCCACGTCAAAAGTGAGGGTCTCTACTCTTTTCTACTTGTGTATATTGGTTCCGTCCTGGTAACAAGAAAGGTTATAAACAGCCTGTCGATGTTTCAGGTGCAAAGTACATAGGCTAGTTGTACACGCCTTTTTCACGGAGTCTAAACAATGAATTCAGTAGTGGTGCGAACACCATCACAAAAGAGGTCGAAGATGGACTGTTTAGGAAACTAAGTCAATGTAGGGAGTTCCGGGAAGTTAACTTGAAATACATCACCCTGGTTTAGCTGAGATGGCTGCTAATGAAAACCCAAGTAGAACATGTCAGAATACATATGATAAATACTTTTTTTTTAAATTCATGGCAGAAATCTTGGTTTGCCACTACTGACAACAAACTTCGAGAACTTAAACATACACTTTGTGAATGGCCTTCCTCGAAAAGGATGTTTAGAAGAGAATTAGTCTTAACAAGGTTAAGAATTGGCCATTCACGACTGACTCATATTTACTTACTGGAAAAGACGAACCCTACTACCAACACTGTAGACTTTAGACTTACAATAGAGCATATACCAACTGACTATTGCCTGAGTACTCACATAGGCTTACCTTGCGCTTTGACCGAATTATTACAAGACTGTAGCCAGTACATAGATCTCGAATTTTACTACTTAAAACATAACGACATTTTCAAAAAATTATAACTGATCATTAATTATCCTGAAAATATATACAGAAATGAGCATATTTACATAAATAAGTATGAAAAACCTATGGAAACGTGACGCAATCGCCCCAGTCTTACTATAGGAATAAATAAATAAAATTATTTTTGTTTAATTGATAAATTCTTTGTTTCATGAACAAGGTTGAATATTAATGCGGTTCATTCTGCCCGTAAACCAGCTGATCTCAAAAGTAGACGTTTTTACAAAAAAATAATTGGAACTTCGGGACATCAGTTCCAGAGACATTATCTGTTATGATCTGTTCTCTAAATATAAAATCAAGCAAGATACCAAATCCTATTTTTCCACGAAAATTAATTTCATGGTATAAAGTGAGAATTAGAAACTGTTGAAAATTTTCTTTTCATAGTTTTCCTGCCATGACTAATCCCAGTGATTAACAGAAGCACGTTCATGTTGCGTCTTCATTAAAATTTAGCCTACCATCGGTACACAAAACCACCCAACTAAGTATAAGAATGAAAAAGCTGCTCTAATAAACCCAAATGCTTTAATAAGCTCAGGTCTTCTCAATACAGAATACTTTATATGAATTTCATTGTTATGAAACTATACACAAGTAGAAAAAGATACAATACCCGCCCTTTTGCATGGTAAAAATATTTAATCAAGCTACTGGTGAATGTCCTGAATCCTATATCCGTCTGAATGTCCAATGTAAACGTACCCAATTTCTGTGAGGCAAAGGCAACGAAGTCAACACAAACCAACACAAGTTGAAGGCGCATGTATAATACTACCTAACTATAAAACTCGTTGGTCTGGCTCTATGTTTTAATTGAAATATTTTTTTTTTTTTTAATGTAGTCACAATTAGTGAATCTAATTTTGTTGACACCTACAACAACTTATATAGTGTAGATATGTATATCCTGGACCACAAAGTTCAAATGGTTATCATTACAATGTTTTTCAGGTTTTCTCATCGCTTTATTTTTTGGGAATTGGTTCTGCAAATGTTTTCTGAGCGGAAAACTCTTATTTTTTTGTTTATTGTAACCGGGCTCTTATTATTTGAATATTTTATTCTTTTCTTTAACTCACTAAAAATATCCTTCCTCTCATCCTAGCTAGGAAATGGTGGTAACATGTAGAAAACCCGTCCTGATAAGCAATATAAATTTAAAGTGTACGTTTATATAAAATAAAAAATATTAATTAGGGAATTATTTTTCTCCTTTTAAATGAATTTATATATTAAAATAAGTCAGTCTAAAAATTAATGTCGTCGGGTTTGAGTCAGTGAGCCACTCGTGTTAATTGTGAATTTTTTCTTGTATTTTGTTTCCCCTCTCTTTTAAATCAAACCATGTCTTATTATTATTAATTACTTAATTTTCTATGTCAATTAGCTTTTAGTTTCAATAAAGGCAGGTGACGTTCGCCTACGTATAACAATGAGTCTTCGTTTGAAATTTAATTTCAAGTCCAGTGAAGCGACGTACATAAACTTCTTTGTTATCAATTTGTTTCTTTGTTCCGTCAAGACTGCCAACAGTACTGTTGCGTGGGATTTAAAAAAAGATTTATTTTTCGATATTAATCACTCCTTGTTCTTATGATATTATAATATACGTTAAGTTTTACACACGCGTTATTATAATTATTATTATATACGTTATGTTTTAAACAGATATTAGCCCATGCATAATCACTGGGAGCTGTGATTTTTCATTTTCTTAAGCATCAAATTAAATGCTAGTTACAATTATCTACAAGATACTAATCAGGGAAATTTACTCTCAATATTTTAAAACAATGTTGAAAATAGATCTTTTGCACATGAAAATGATTACATTGTATATAATTGACAGAGATTATTGTAATTCCTTTTCTTTTCTTTAAAAAGATTATGCCAATACAATATCTCCTTTCAACAGTTTTCTGATACGTTGTCAGTGCTCAAAAGTGGTGTTAAAAGGCTCAATTAGTCTTTAGAAAAAATACTTATTTTAGGTTAAACTGATTTAAACATGATTTTTAAAATAGCTTCAAGGTGAGTGTAATTTAGAAAGGGAGTTCATTAATATTTGTAATGATTGCACTTTCATTACCAGGAAAGGTTTTAAAACTTTCCGGGAAATTAAAGATAAATTCCCCCATTAAATGTTTTTTACTCATGGCTAAATATAAAATTCTATTTATATCTTTGTAGTATATTTGAATTTTAAAATTGGGGGTAATAATTAATTATACTCATCTCTTATGTTTTATTGACATATGTTATTGAAAAACATGTCTGTTTTAGAATGGAAATGTTTGTTCTCCCATAAATCTTGCATGTGTCTATGTTTCATTGTGATACGTTTGTGATATTGAAAACCGTAACTTTTATGTCGAAGGAAATTTTAATATGGTTCATGGTTATCCATGTGGTGTGGGATTGTTTATGCGTTTCGAAGTAAGACTCTTTTATTATATGTTAAAAAATGTAACTTATTTCTAAAATTCCAGGAGATGATCGTTTTATTTCTAAATGTCCGATAACAACATGTCCTATTTCTCATCCCAAGCTTTTGAAGTCACGAATAAAAATATATATGCGGAAATAACTGCATTAGAAGAAGTCGATCCAAATTATTACGATCTCAAATAAAGGTAACGCGTTACCGGACACCTTTTGTGAACCGAATGACCATCATCCTCGGAATTCTGAGAGTATGTTAACCTGTGACTTTGCTTGGGGCGAGAAGGCTTTAGAGGGCATCGAAAATACAGAATTTTGATTTCAACAAATTAAATTCTTCAGTTTTTTACGATCTGATACATAGCAACTAGCAACGGTGACAGTTAGTTCTTTGTTTTTTGACAACCCTTTCAAGTCACACCGCACAATTTGGTCAGAAAGTTGTCGGTGGAGCTCAATTATTAGCGCGTTTGCGACACAATACTGAAATATTAAAAGTGGTATATAAGTAGAAAGAGTTTGACGATGTAGGTTTGCTGTGACTGGGTATTTCAGTATATGTTTGCTTCAAACTTCGAATATTTTCTAACCCTTATTTGTCTAATAAGACGGGGTTTCCTTATAACACGGTTGAAAAGTCAAGTCACGACAACGTTGTGGGGCTTTATATCAAAACTACTTTAAATGATTCATTCCATGTTATAAACAGCGTCCGGCAGCTCATTCAGTATTCAGAGCTTCTAGGTTACTTTATACTACTGAGGGAAATCAGCTATTGAAGTTGTACTAATGACGCGATTTTAAAGATTGTCTTCCAATATCCATCGATCCTACCCAGGAGATGACGAAAATGAGGTCCGTTCAAAATTATAAATATATATTTGTCTGTTAAAGCTCTGGCGGTCGCAATTTTTGCTTGATCTTTACCAAACTCGTATTTAAACGTTGTATGTAAAAATAAAGATCAAGTTCGTTAATGGCTGAAATCGGACCAGTGGGAGGGGGGGGGGTTAGAGGGGAGGATTTTTTAAAATTCGAAATATCTCCTTTACTCTACGTCAAATCGAAAAATTTTATAGAATCAATCTTATTGCAAATTAAATTTAATATAAATAAACGCATTCTCTATCTTGAATATTTACCGAGATATTTGCATTTTTATTAATTGTAACGGACAAGATAAGATCGGCTAACTTCGGGTCTAGCCGTGAGTTTCCGTCAAAAGCTAGGTCCGCCGTTTCCATAAAGGCTCTCGTGAAATTTCTCTATTGTAAAACCTCACGTGGGAAATCTGCTTAGTTTACGCAGCTCCTGCGTGACGGACTTTTTTTTCAAGTTCAATTTGATATTCTTCTAATAGCAATTGATGAATTGCAAGTATATGGTTCTTACAAACAAAATGAATATTTCCTACTTTCAACCAAAACCAACCCCTTTCAGAGGTTGTTGATTTGTGGAATTTCAAATTAATGTGGCCCATAACGTAAAATCGGAACAATGTTAGGTGCAGTTTTTTCCGTTTTGGCTATTGCCAGTTATAAATCAATTTTTGAATGATTTCCGGAGTTTTCAACTTCCGCCTCGTTGATTTTCTTAGTGGGGTGAACAATTTAGATTATTCTTATGTCCTATTTACGTTCTAATACTCTTAGGGCAGCGGTTCTCAAACGTTTTTGGCGACGGATCCCTTTTGGAAAGCGATATACTCGACGGGACCCTAAAATAAAACAAAAATGTCTATGTCCATTCTTGATTAATAATCATAATACAACTACAATGTAACCGTTACTTATGAAATAAGAAATATAATAATAGAAGAGATCCCAATCTACTGCGGTATTTTGTTTTCGTTGCCGCAGAGGCTGAGAATCCTGTTTCGCACAAGTATGTTGTTGGGAACGGGAGAAGATACATTCAGATCAATTTTGGCAAGCATTGGATATTCATCACGGATTCTGAACAGTGACTCCATACTTGTGTCTTATGTCATTTCTAAAAAAAGATTTATATATCTTTTGGACATACGTCCCAACGATACTCGGGTCATTTGAGAAATAAATTAAACTGAAATAAAAATAGAAATACAAATTGGCAGTGCAAATAGTTCTCGACTTTATGTCTTAGCGTTAGTGCCGAAAGTCGTTTGTCGACAACTATAGCGCCTAATCTCAAAGGCGGCTTTTATCAAAGGGTCTGTGCGCATACAAGTAGATTCCTATCGGCTGCGGCATAGTACTATTTTGCTGTAGTGGCGACTAAGTTCGGCTCCAGACAAAAATATTTATATTACGTTAACAACGTTGACAGTTTAAATAATTGGAAGATTTTGAACGGTATGAACGGAGTGGTTGCAAGGTTGTGCATTCTTGTTGTCTTTTCTTAGAAAGGGCAATACACTAACGGATGTTCTATAGTTATTTTGGAGTACAATTTGGGCTGATTTGATAAAAGAGATTTTTTAAGAGAAATTTACGTTTAAGTGCTTTTATTTAAAAGGTTAATAAGAAACACTTTTTTATGGCTCCTCACAATTTATTTCTTCAAAACGCTTAGCGCTTTCGGGAATTAAATTCCCACCCTCAGAGCTACTAACAATAAAACACCATAATTAATGAGTCTAAAAAGTATTTTTTAAAAGTGTACATAATTGGTCATATAACAGTCAATAACGCTATACATTTATAACAATAACACATATATTGAAATATAATAAATTAATAATGTCTTATTTATTATGTAAGCATTAAAATTGCATAACCCAAATTGCCGTCAGAGCGTAGGGCGTGCCTATAGACTAATTTACATTCATATATTCTTGTCTTTTTGTCGATTACAGTTACTGAAGCTATGTGCACATTTAATCTGTGAAAACTAAAGAATCTGACTTTTTCTCTTGGCAATTTTTAAAATTATTGTAAAGGCCTCGAGTGCATTTTTAATTCCCTTTTATTGTGGAGCTCTTTGGAGGCGACGCGCGTACATGGCAGAGAGAAAGGGGTACAAAAAAGAGGTATAAAATATAAACTTGCAGAGAATCCAAGGAGGAAGGCTGATGAGTTTGAACAATTTCATTAGAGAGGCCGGTTGAATGGGGATGAAAGAAGAAGCGGGAGTGTGTAATGAAAGGGTTGGTTGGTAGATGGCGGGGTAGTCCGTGTGTCCCCTCTCCTTCGCTCTATTCAATCATTCAGCTCCAAGCTCTCACTGAATGTGTTGTACGCCGGTTGACATTCACTAATAAACCACCGTCGTCCCGGTCTTAATTAATTAGGGAAGTAATTAAAGGGCTCCGATGTATTCAAGATTTTTGTAGCTGCGCCTTTCTTGTTCGCGTCGCCCTGTGCAATTAGAGGCCATGCCTGGTAAATATGTTGATTAGTATTTGCCCCCTGAGAGCCCTTCGTTAAAGTTGAAGAGCGCCGTTTCTTTCTCTTACTCTTGGAGGAAGAGCCTCTCGAATTGTCGGTATATGGGCCCTTTTGTCCCGCGATGAATGTAAGCGGCAAAAACAACTTTAAGTGTCTTGCAGCTATTGGGCTTTGGATAATTCTCTCAATATGTACGGTTTGAAAAATATATCTCTTTTGTTGAGGCCACCGTAATTTTCAACTCAGAGAAATCATCATTTTTTTTTTTTTATTCTTTTTCTCAATAGGCTTGCTTAAGAATTAGGTCACCAACTCATTCGCCCTAATTAATTCCCTTTATTCTGTAATAAGATGATATTTTCCCCACAGTTGATGCTACCCAATGCAATACACACATTTAGATTCCATGAGATTCTATTTATTCAACACTGTACTAGTAGGAAATGCAGTCCAATCCTAGCACAACTGAAAAAAGGTCCCAGGGGCTGCGTTAACTAAGCAGATTTCCCACGTGCGTTACGCAATTTGCACTTATTTAAACAATTAAAAATTCCCCAGGTCCGATTTTAACCGTTAACGAACTTGATCCTTAATTTTATATAAAACGGTTAAATATCGAGTTTGGTAAGGATCAAACAAAAATTGCGACCGCTAGAGCGGTAACAGACAAATATATAAATAGATAGATCTGTATATATAGATATATACAGTTTTGAACGGACCACATTTTCGTCATCTCCTGGGTAGGATCGATGGACATTTGACGAAGGTAAATCTGCTAAAAGTGGTTGATTTAACGCTTCCATGGATTTCCAGACTGCTATATTAGAGAGCAACGTTGGATATGTAATCTCATAGTACAGGGCTAGTGTGGATATTGGATTACTTAACAGTCTTTGTTGTGGTCTATTCCCCCGATCCCAACTTTAACATCGTGGGAAAGTTAAGGTGCTAATCGAATTGTGAAATAGTGGGCTTAGATTCAAAAATTCCAAAAGACAAAATGAAAACGGAATATAATAATAATCAACACAACACCTTTTCTGTATGTGAACTTTATTGATAAAGTAGAGTAAACTCATTAACGAAATGAACTTTAAACATTAAGTGCGGTGAACAATTACACATTCACTAATTGCTTTTGTTTACCAGACAAAATATGAGAAGATATGGTTTTGTGGAAAATACATATTGTATTTTGTGGAATACACATATCCAGTATATGTACAGGCAACAGGTCCTGTACAAAATATTAATAAATTAAGACTTTAGCTTTTTTCGGTCCAGTACATGCAAACAAAGATGAAAAGTATTTTATATTTACCCTTGGTTCCTATATTGTACTTCATTAAACAACGACTTTTATTCAGATAACATTAAAAGGAAATAATATACATTTATGTCGGAAATTAATAACCCCGTCCATTAGTAAATAATTAACTTTGGAATTTTAAATAAAATACAATTGGTTTTTAATTTTTTCGTAATTAATTGTGTAATGGAGATTTTATATTATTCCATCTGATATTTTTACTGTTTTATGGTATTAAACAAAGATATTTCTCTTTTTTTTATTATTCATTTACCACAGAATGGATTGCTAGGCGAGGAAATAGGCAATTGAGGACAATTAATTTTTTTCAATGCTTTTATATTAATAGCTACACGGATTACAGACCTTATGATTGAGCCTTTAAGTGTAAATATGATTCTTCTAATTCATGCATAAAAGATACTGAAGTCTGTAAAATTTTTTTTTTTTCTTTTTGCTTTACTCCTTCTCTCTAATCTCTCCAGCAGGTATGTCAAGCACTAACTGAATAATTTCATTACGTGTAAAGCACAAGTTTATTCGAGGTATTTTGTCGGCATTTGAAAATTTCTCTCCACGGAAAAGTTTCATTTTCCTCGTGGAAAGTGATCCCTGATCAGCAGAATTCATGGAAATGTAGTTGTTCATTAATACTTACTTGTTTCATTACTGCAAAAACCATCTTTCCAGTTACTTTAATTACACATTGGGACATGAAATCCTCCATTTTTTTTTTTTTTTTTTTTTGAAAACACCGGAAATAGAAACCACAATATTGCATAATTGTGATTTGTCTTCGGCAAATTTTCTTCATGTTTAGATTGCCACTGAAAATGGAATGACATCCTGAAACGTCATGTCATAATTTGGTTCAGATCTTTATTGGTCCTTCTTCTCCAACCCTGCTTTCTGCTCCAGCAGTCTTCTCGTCACTCTTGTGCTTATTTTTGGTAGCTCTACGGCTGCCTTCAAGCTATACATCAGGATGGGTCGGATTCCAGGGCCTGCATTGGTGTCGTTCAAATAAATAGAGAATTACAAAAGTTTTAACACTCTTGAAAGAACTTAACACGATTCAAATTTAATGGTCGCCTTTCTACCAAACGGTTAAGTCAGTACTACAAGACATTACAAATAAATGGCTTGATATTTTAGTCAAGTAATTCATTTTAGTCAAATTACTATCATTAAGTCATAAAAAAAAAAAAAAAAATTGTTTTCAGATTTTATCTAATTGTTATACCATTGTAGTGGGGGGGGCTTGCTTTCAGGATGAAATTGTCATTTATTATATTTCATACCTGATACTGGATATTTTCATTAATTATAGCCCTAAAGCTGTATGTTAGGGACATACATCCATCATCCTTAGGATTATTTATTGAACTTCAGAGCGTATTAGCTGAAATGACTGCACAGATGTATTTCCTCGCATTATTGGTGAGCCCATTCCTCAAGTTGTACGAATTTCTTTCCTTACGATCATTTAGTTGTATTTTTTTCTAAAAATACACAATATGGATTATAGAGGACACTGTGTGGATGGAGCTCGGTTACCTTTCTGGCGTTATTCTATAAACTAACTTACCATTGACTCTAGACTCTTCTAACTTATAAGAATTAATTAAATAGTAACCAGATTATTATTAAAGTATTTTCACAGATCCATCCGTTTCTAAGGCAGAGAACAGTTTTACAGTGAGTTTGGTTATGGTCCAAGCAAATGTTTTTCTTGAATAACTAGGGTATCTACAGATCAAAGGACTATTTCTTTAATGTCAAATGCGTATTTCTGATGTGTGATGAGCACATGACAGACTTGATTTTAACAAATTTCCCTTTAGAGCAATCACCTATTGAGTTCGTATTCTTCAAAAATTTTCTTCTAATGTCCATCGATCCTACCCAGGAGATGACGAAAATGAGGTCCGTTCAAAATTTATATATATATAGCCGTATCCGTAACTGTTTGGCTCTCGTAAAATTTCTATATTGTAAAACTTGACGTGGGAAATCTGGTTAGTTTACGCAGCCCTTACGTGACTGACTTTTTGTCCTTGCCATATCATTTCTTTTTTAAAGCTGTTCTTTCTTGCATGTAAATGACCTGATTAACGTTGAACGAAGCACTTTATTTATGATAAATTGGAACAAAGTTATTGCGAATTGTTTTGGTAGTGTTGTTAGGGAAAATTAATTATTTGTAAAATGATCAAATACTGTAATTTTAATTCCTTCTTAATCTATTCATTTTCTGAAGGATACTTGCTAGTAACAATGAGTATACCCGTACTTCTTGTTGCTGTGATTTTACTTAAAAGAACTGTTATGTTCCATTCCTCTAAAGACCATTTGTATTTTAGTTATTTTTTCTCTTTTGGGCGACTGCATACTGTAATGTTCTATTCATAGACAAGGATTGTTGATTTTCGAGCTTCCATTTGCCCGTGCATCTTTCCTTTCATTTCGCCGAAGTGAGATGAGGCCAGAAAGGGAGCAATGGCTAAAACTAACTCTTGGCAAAAGAAATGTTTCATATCCATTAGGCTTAGAGTCAACAGACTGGCTTAACTTCTACCGAAGCCTATTATTACATTTATTTATTTTTTTATGAATCATTGCCTCATAGTTCTTCAAAAGTCATAATTTCATTAAACTTAGAATAGTGATATTATAAAACTAATAACAAAGCGTGGGGTTATTATGGTTCATTTGGGACCAGAAGGTTAAACACGATTTTTCTCTAGAAGCCCCAAAAGATTTGAACATTCAAAGTGATCTTGAGAGGAGGGATGAGAAACACCATCAACATGTTGTGAACATCACACCCATGTGTCTATTTGTTTTTAATTGATAATAAACTATACTTTATGTCAATTTTTTATGTTTGCCCAGATAATGCTGAATTCGCCCAACAGGACGGGTTATTCTACAGGTTATCTTCATTTTCTAGCCAGAGCGTGACTCAGAATTATATTTATTGAGTTCGTCTCTTAATAAATAATACATTCCCCACCCGTAAATCTATTCGGCAACTCTAGATTTACTATGTATATTGAAACCAACGCTTTAAAAATTAAATCAAATTATCATTTTTGAGCGTGATATATAATTAGAGAATAAGATATAATTCGCATTTCTCTATCGCCCCTTATTGCGGAGAACTCGATAATCTAACTGACATGGTGGATCCAAAAAAAAAAAAAAATAACTATAGTTATAGGCCTTACCTTTTTTCATAACAAACAGTCATATTATCATTTAATAATCAAAATAATTTTTATTAAAAACTCTTAATACAATTATTTGTTATAATTAGCGAGGGAAACCCCTTAACCATTAATAAAATAAATGAATTTTCTGTGAGGGGGAAAAAATAAATAAAGAGATTACATGCAACCTTTTTGAACTTGAAAGAACAAAAGTACTTTAATAACTTCCTTTGCCTTGTGCAACCACCTCCCAGTTTAATAATTACTTCAACTCTTTTAAAGATCACTTTTTATTTAATTACTTAAAAGTTCTTGGATTCCATCCCACACTTTGTCAAATTTGAGAATGTGACACATCCATTTATTTAATACACACCTTTAAATGAAACCATTAATTATCGATAATGGTACATTTACAACTGAAAACCACGGTTGGATATTTAACCATTAGGAACGAAACTACAAAAATACATTAAGGCAATGACTTTTGAATACTTTTATTTATTTTAACTACAACTTTATAAAAATTGTACACAATGCGTTTCGACGTCACTCCATAACTTAATATTCCTTCCTCCTGTGATGGCTGGTGCTTGAGGAACCTATATTTCCATGTTTAATGTGAAATTACCTCATGTTGAGGTTCACCAAAATGTATCCATTAACGGTCATAATCGTGTATATTTCATGCCCCAGAAAACGCAGGACCGCTAACGAAAAAAGTCCGTCACGCAGGGGCTGCGTAAACTAAGCAGATTTCCCTCGTGAAGTTTTACAATAAAGAAATCTGCCTAATAACAACTGTAGTAGTAAGAAACCTCTAAACCTATTCACGAGGGACGAATAGTTATGAAAACGGCCGCCAGAGCTCACGGCGGAAAGTCAGAACAGAATGCTGCCGAGCACACGCAGAATACAAATGCAAATAGTTATATTCAAGATACAGAATAAATGTATAGAACAATATTTATAGTAAATTTAATTTGCAATAAGATTGATTCTGTAATCTTTTTCGATCCGACGTATAGTAACGGAGTTATTTCGAATATACTCCCCTCTAAACCCCCCCTCCCACGGGTCCGATTTCAGCCGTTAACGAACTTGATCTTTCTTTTTACATAAAACAACTAAATATCGAGTTTGGTAACGATCAAACAAAAATTGCGACCTCTAGAGCGGTAACAGACAAATATATATATATATATATATATATATATATATATATATATATATATTTATATATATATATATATATATATATATATATATATATATATATATATTAGTTTTGAACGGACCTCATTTTCGTCATCTACTAGGTAGGATCGATGGATATTTGAAGAAAAATCTCGAAAATTCGGTCATGAGTACAACCTCAATAGCTGATTTCCCTTAGGGGAAATCTGCTAAAATCCGTCAGACAGGGATTGCGTAAACTAAGCAGATGCTGGCATGACACACTACTGATCTCATCTCACCATATATTCTCTATTTCCAAATAAAAATCATTTGAGAAGAACTGTTCGGGCGGTAAATAAAATCTTGACCTCCTCTTCACACTACGAAAGAATCTTCTAATCTAATAAAGAGCTATTGAAAACAATATTTGATGTTTAATATTGGAAGGATATTTTAAGGTTGAAAATTAAAAAATGTACAATTCTCTGTTATTATTCATGATAGAGAAAAAGTTCAGAGAAGTAATTTATAAAACATTACATTTGCAACAAGATAAGTTATATACAGTTTTTTTTATCCGACTCATAGTAACGGAGATATTTTGAATTTTCCATTTCTCTCCCACCAAACCTGCCCCCTCCCTCTTGTCGTTAACAAATTTGATCTTTAGACGCTTTTATATTGTCTTTAGTAACGATCAAAATGGCGACCGTTAGAGCGGCAACAGACAAGTGTTTATATTCATACATATAAGTTCTTTATAGTTTAATGGCAAGGGTCACCAAACAAGGACATTTTTTCGCTCAAACTTTATTCATACTGTTCTACATGTTTCGTGGCTAGCATATCACCTCTTCAGGGGCTATCCATTTCTGAAGTGCTCGACTCCCTCTTAAGTTCGTTGCGACTGTCTTCACTGGGGAGGTCATTGAGTGAGTACAGTCGCAACGAATGTAAGAGGGAGATGAGCACTTCAGAAATGGTTAGCCCCAGAAGAGGTTGTATGAATAAAGTTTGAGCGAAAAAATGTTTTTTATTGAGGACCTTTGCCAAGAAAGTATAAAGAACTTATAAAATATTGGGTCCAGAATAAAAAGAATATATATATTATTTTTTGTTGAGCGGACCTCATTTTGGTCATCTGCTAGGTAGAATCGATGGACATTTGAGGAAAGCTATCGGCAATCGCGTCATGAGTACAGCCTCATTTGCAGATTCCCCGCTCAAACCACTGTATAATGAGCAGCTAATAAAATGTGTTGTTTTGATTTAGGTATTGCTCAAAAATAGCATTAAGCCGATTGTCACCTTCAGAAAAAAGCTATTAACTCTTAATCTATGTACATTTCTGTTTATCAATTCTCTAAGCTTGAACGGGGAAAAAGTACCGCAAAAAGGATCTGTTGACTGAGCCTGTGTTTAAACCTATTTAAACGCTGGTGTGACTGATTCCGGAAGGGAGGCCTAAATTTAAACATTGCTCTTGAGAGATTCCAAAGCACAAACCTCTTTTATGACTGATTTATTAGGGTCGGGTTGATGTATTTTATTATTTCCTCTTTGGTTTTGTGTAAATAGGGCCGTTCCACGAGTGTTTTTCAAAGGGAAGGCATCAAAGACCTCCCTCCCCTCCCCGCCATCCTTCGGTATTTAATCATCCTTCCACCTTATCAACGTTTAGTCGTGACGCCTTAGCTTTCAGATATTCCAAAAACTCGGCGAGACACAATGAGTTATTCAGTTTATTAAACATTTCATTTAGCTCTTCAGAAGATTGTGCCAAATTATATCTTTAAATTTAGCAACATCTAATAAAGGACTAGTATTAATTTAACACATCGCCCCGCTATTGAAAGCTAGAGTCATCTCCATTATTAAGGTAATTGTTGTGGTTTAGGCTGGCCACGTCAGTCAAAGTGTAAGTCACTTTAAAAAGTCCGTCACGCAGGGGCTGCGTTAACTAAGCGTATTTCCACGTGGTCATGTATTTGCATATATTTCAAGTTCAATGAGAACAATATTTGGTATTTAGGCTTCAAATAAAGTGGTACATAATATAACAGCTTATTGTTAATGTGAGATAAGTAAGGGGTTGCTGAATGCCGAAAACATAAAAATTCAAATATCTTGGTAGTAATCAAGATAGTGAAAAACCAAACCGTATATAACAACATTTATAGAGCATTACATCTCGAATAAGATTAATTGTATACACTTTTTCGATCCGACGCATAACAGAGATATTAAGAATTATCGAAATTCACCCTCTCTAAACATTTCCTCTCTCCATCCGATTTCAGCCGTTAACTAACTTGATCTTTATTTTTACTTAAAACTTTTAGATATCTAGCTTTGTGGCAATCAAACAAAAATTACGACCGCTATAGTATTAACAGAGTAGTATATAAAATCTATAATATGTATAATTTATAACGGACCTCATTTTCGTCATCTCCTAAGTTTGGAAGGGATTTTTGAAAATTCAAAATATCTCCGTTATTATGCGTCGGATTGAAATATTGTATAGAATCAATCTTATTGTAAATTAAATTTATTATAAATATTGTTCTATACATTTATTCTGTATCTTGAATATTAACCGAGATATTTGCATTTGTATTGTGTGAGTGGTCGGCAGAACCCCGCCGTGTTCCTGACTTTCCGCCGAGAGTTCTGGTGGCCGTTTCCGGAACTATTCGTCCCTCGTGAATAGGTTTAGAGATCCCTTCCTACTACAGCTGTTATTGGGCAGATTTCTCTACTGTAAAACTTCATGTGGGAAATCTGCTTAGTTTACGCAGCCCCTGCTTGACGGACTTTTTTTGTAGCACTTAGGTTAGTTATATGTTTTGACGTTGACCTCCATCCGCAAGGGAAACCGATTCCTGTGTGGACGATATGATTTATGTTTTAGGGGCTGTCATTAAAGAAATTTCATAATCAAACTCATGCTAGTAAAGAGTGAAAATATGTAGATAACTCGTCCAGACAATCTTGTTGAATATAGTTTACACAGTGGCTCAGGTTATCCCAAATGTGTTAAGTTACTCTTAAGTCATTTGGAATTCTTAGGGGCTTAGGTTCGCTATGCGAGTTAAAGCGTTGGTCTTATGGCAAACGTAGTGTGGAGAGTTCGATTCCCGCCTTGGGAATTAGTAATTTATATAGTGACGAACTAAATCCTGACTAGAAAAGGGTAGTAACCTGTAGAGAACCCGTCCCAATTAGTCATAGTTGCAAAACGTAGACTTTATTAAATAATAATAATTGGAATTCATTTAGTGTAGAATTTACAAAAGATAATCTATCTTCGATCCACCCTGCCTAGAAAAAAAACAGCAATAACCTGCCCTGATCAACCCTAGTGTACTATAAAGAGGTCAATAAATAAAATTAAGGCGTTAATTTATAACAGATATCATTAAACAAGTGTTACATTGGACGGCAATTTGAAAGAAGCTTGTCACGCAAGGCCTGCGTAAACTAAGGAAATTCCTCACTGTCTAAAATCCAAGCTTTGACCGAAGTCTCTTTGTTTATTTTGAAATTGGTTCTGATGAACTTGAATAGCTGATCATCATATCGTCGACTATCACTGCATCTTGTGTTATGTAAAGATATATATAAATAGTATTTTCTGTTTAGGGGAACAGCTTCAATTTAATTTATATACATGGAAGTTCATCAATCCTTATATATATCACGTTATATCTCCTCATGATCCAAACAGCAGACCTTCGAGAGTCCAATTCTTTATATTATATTTTTCTTTAAAATATGAACATCAGCGGAAATAATCGGATATTTTTTTCTAAATTTACCTCTCTTGCTTGTCTGAAATCGGATTGTTTGATAAATAAGTCTAACTGTCCTTAACATACTATTCAGTATATTTTAGGACGTTTTTCAAAACCTCAATAGCTAGTCCCTTAAAGGAAATTTCCTAGAATGCACGAATTCCAAGTATCTTGGAAATCTTTCATTCCTCCATTCCGGTGGGCTCTGTTTGGATTATGTTTTGTTTTTTCCTACCTCTTAGCCTTGCTCAGTGTATGACTAAAGGCTGTGGTTTAGAGCTTGCTCGTTACTGAACGGCGAGATGAAAAGAGCCAGGAAGCAGGGAGAGAGAGGTGCTTACTAGAACGAGCCCAATGAAACTAATTCTCGGAGCTCCTCGAGGCAGTTACACCCTCAAACCCTACTCCCCAATTAGATTTACTCTCAATTTTACCCCTAATTGCTGGAGTGCTACAACCCCTCTCTCTTTTCCATTCCGCCAAGCCTCTTTCTCTTTTATATTTATATTTAACTTCCGATTAACCGCTCAAATCTCATAATTATAGACAGTGGAGAAGAAACTTCCCAGTTATTAATTTGTAAAGTCCATTCTTTCGTGTTTGATTAAATTTCACTACTATTGCGCTCCGTTAAAAGAAAGAGGTTAACCATTATATGGTCCATTATTGAATTCTCCTGTTGATATTAGCTATTACATGAGGTGTTAAAATACATTGATATATGAGTGCACAGAAGGAATCCATAATCGTTTTTGTCTTAGTATTATTTTCTGCAATGCAATTTTTTTAAAACTTGTGTATTACCGGAGTCGTTCGCATTTTTTGGTTCTTCGCTTTGAATAAAACAGCTCTTCTACTCTCTTGCAATGTATCTGCCCTGCTCAAAATACCGCCTCATGTAAAACAGACCTGGAGTTTCGTCTAAGGATGTCAATTGTAGATGTGAACTCTCTTTACCTGTCTTGGTTTAAGCATTCGCTTCTCTTCAAATTATCGTATTGAAATGCCTAAGTTTCCATTGATAATCCGGTCTTCCTTTGATTAAATTTTGGGATAAAGAATATTAGGAGTGGTAATCATTTATGATTTTATTATTTTATAACTTCCTTTCCGATTGGGGTTTGAATCCAAATAAATGACACTGCTTGAGCATTCCATAGAATTAACTTTCTAAACATTAATCGCAGTTATTATAAGTTTGCGTTGTCATATATTCATTAAATTATTAACCAATTTTTCTCAATATTCCTGTGATATTAATTTATATCGACAAAGACTGGGATCTCGATGATAATAGCTGTACATTGGTCATTGAGAGCGCCCCCCCCATTACACATTAAGCGTCGTTAGGCAGTTCAGTAGCAACTTAGAATGATAAATCAGTGATCTTTATGAATTACCTTATATTGATGATGATGTACTGCATCGAAAGCCCTGTGTCGTTAAATTGTTACAGTGGAAGCGTAGCCAATTCTTTCATCTATCTACATTAGAAGTCACTTCCACCTGCCAGAATGCCAACTCAGAATATGGAAGCTCGGCAAGCTCAACCTGGCATCACCTATTGGCACTCAGTTACTTGGCACTGATGATGATGCGCTGCATCGAAAGCGCTCGGTTTACGAAGTCACTTCCACCTGCCAGAATGCCAACTAAGAAGAGTGATATTTAGCCGGGCATGTGACCCCTAAACAATACAAACCCATAAAGAATATAAGGGGCTCGGGTTGGCCGTGCGAGTTAGGGCGTGGGTCCTAATCTTGCATGCAGACCTAGAGTGGCGGGTTCGAATCCCGCCCTGGGCAGTAGAAATTTATTTAATGACGGACTCATTAAATAAACTCCTTAGGCCCAGCCTGGCTAGAAAAGGGTGGTAACCTGTAGATAACCCGTCCCGATTAGCCTAGTAGCATAAAATGGACGTAAAATTAAAAAAAAAAAAAAATACAAGAGTGAGCGCGTGAAGCTGGGCACTCAACGTTGCACCAAAAACCGTGTTGCCTTAGACTTTCATGAACTGTTGAGCGAACTAATTGTTCTTTTTTTTATCTAACGTATATACTGGTTTTGCTGACTTTATGCTTGGTTTCATCACTTATGCTCCTGCCTCCTCCCCGTCCCGCCTCAATCCTGATTTGGATTGTGTAGAAAATGGTTTTTGAGATCACACCTTCAATGTACCTTTCAAGAGGGAAGTGTGCTTAGTTATCTGCGTGACTAGGCTCGTATTAAGGACATATAATCGTGGTTCGGAGAAATCTGAAAACAGATAACTTTCGCGATTACTATATTTTCTTTACTTCGTACACGGAAGTGAAAAATTGCTCCACCTGAGAGCATTTATATGTGGAAGCAGTTGGTATTCCTCATGGGCCTCAGCTAATGCAAGTGACAAGCCCTTTGGATGGGACTTGGTGGTGGGGCCGTGATTGATTTCCCTTAGGGCGGGCCTGGCTGAGATAAAGAGAGGGTCGGTGACAGATCGGGGCACGTGTGTCAACAGAGAAAGAGGCACAACAATGGCAGATCCTGGAGCAGTCCTCTCACAATCAGCATGTCACCACCTGTCACTAATACGCTCACTATAGGCACGATAGCTTCACGTCAATGCCTCTCTATGCTCTTCGGTCTTGTTTGCCCCCAGCTACGTCTCGGTCATCAAGCTTGTTCCTTACCGCAATTATCTCTACACTTCCAGATCCTACAGGGATGAAAGAGAACTTGTTAGCTTTCAGTGGTTCGTGTCTTCAGGGTTATCAAAATGACAGGCTGAAGGAACCCTAGCTATTTGGCGAGGTTGATTGCTGGCCACACTGGAAAGAATGTTTGCAAGGAGAGTCAACGCATGAGGCTTGCAATCTGCGACCTGTTACTGTCGCTGTTTTTAGCAGATTTCCTTTAAGGGAAATCAGCTATTGACGTCGTACTCATGACGCGATTTTCGAAAAATGTCCAACTTCAAATGTCCATCGATCTTACCCAGGAGAAGACGAAAGTGAGGTCCGTTCAAAATTATATATATATATATATATTTCTGTTAACACTCTAGCGGTCACAATTTTTGTTTAATCGTCCCCAAAATCGGCATTTAATCTTTTTATGTAAAAAGAAAGATCAAGTTCGTTAACGGCTGAAATCGGACCAGTGGGAGGGGGAAATTTCGAAAATGCGAAATATCTCCGTTACTATACGTCGGATCGAAACATTGTATAGAACCAATCTTATTGCAAATTAAATTTACTATTAATATTGTTATATACATTTATTCTCCATCTTGAATATTAACCGAGATATTTGCATATTTCTTAAGTGTAACGGACGAGCTATGGTCGCTTCTAATTGTTCCTCCGAAGCTAGTTCGGCCGTTTCCGTAACTGGTGCTCGTATGGTGATTTCTCTATTGTATAACTTTACGTGGGAAATCTACTGAGTTTACGCAGCCCCTGCGTGGCGGACTTTTTATCTAAGTTCCTCTGGAAAACTGATTTGTCTACTTTTCCAGGCATTCTAAAATGCTTATATGTCTTTCTTTAATCTGGTTGTACATTAGGAATACTTCCTACTCAGCATTCCTGTGGTTGTTTTCAATGCAGTATTCTTGCTCATTGTCAAGTTCTTCTCGCAGTCGGACCTTAGAGGGAACTAATTGAACTGAGTCCGTAAACCAACTAAATACATGTTTTTGTTCATCCCACGACCTAGGAGACCATCATTCCTCTAGGACCGGCTTCTATGCCAGATTCCTGTAAGTATGTATATCCTTGAGGAACCAACATATTTTCATCTGACGTTTAGGCTTTCAAAATAATCCGAAACATGCAGGCCTTTGGACGAATAAATGTCTGAAACAATAATAGTGTCATAAAGATTCACTCCAAAATTAACTTTCCGCTGAATTGTATTTTTCAATAACCATACAAGCTAACGCATTTCGTTACTAGGGTATCTTATATATTATTGACGACTACAAGAAAATCGTCCACTTCTCTTTATGTTTCTTTGAAAAATCGGGGACTCAAAAACATTAGCAGGAGTTTTTATTTAGAATCTCAATCTTCATCTTAAAATTTTCCAAAATCTCTATGTGATTTACTTTATTTTATTATCTTAATTACCGACTGGAAATTTTTTTTTATTGTTTTTTTTATTCAAAAATCTCTTGAAACATACTGTCTGCAGAAAGAGTGCACTGAAAGATGAGCTTGAAGGCAAGTTGGACTTACCTTGACTGACATGAAGTTGGCAAAAACATAAATCCTTATAGCTATTCTTTGTTTACTGGATATTTAGATCTCATTGTTTTATAATATTGAGCAATGATTTCTTCTCTTAGAGTTTTACAAGTACTTTTCATGCTTATAATATTAACTTGTATCAGCCCTCCACCTCATTACTATAATTAGCTAAAGAGGCCAGTCTCTCAGAAATCCAAACAAATTGTTGGCCTCCCACTTAGATTAATCCAACTTAGCTTATGATATTGTTCCATTCTCTTTGTAAATAGATATTGGTTTTTGTGAAAAAGCAAACCTTTCCTCTATCCTTATTACAATCGTCTGTTTGTCTTTGATCCTTGTTTTCTATTCGGTTTAAACAAAAAAAAGTGCCCCGGGGGACGTTCTGCACAAAAAATAAGTGGTGAAAGAAACGTCCTTCCCTTTAGTGTAGGGGAAGCCGGAATGAAACACGGGCATACAAGATCCCCCTGAAGTGGAAACTAAATGTGGGTCGCAATAACCCCCCTTGTGAGATCCCTTATATTGCATACCTGTTGGCGATATTAGGGGACAGGTCCCCTCTCCCTAATATATCTCCCAGGATCAAGGCTGACTGCGCACATTCTCTACAAAACCCTTCCATCTCGTATGTAATCATTCCGGATCACCTGCTCTTTAGAGTTAACTCTTAACATTCATTCCGCCCGTCAAAGCAATGTCCCGTTTAGATTTAATAACTGTCCACTTATTATACGACCCACGTGCCCATACAACGGTGACAGTAACACTGCAGATTTACTTTAGTGGAAATCTGCTACTCTTGATGCAATTCCTTCAATTATCATCGATCCAACCTAGGACATGGGGAAATTTAAATGAAACCTCTGTTGCAGACAGGTGTCATGTACTTATTAAAAATAAATATCCGTCATGTATTTGCATTTATCTCAAAACGTAAAAGTTCAATGAGAACAATATTTGGTATTTAGGCTTCAAATAAAGTGCTTCATAATATAACAGCTTATTGTTAATATGACATGAGTAGGAGTGGGGGTTTACTGAAGGCCGAAAACTAAAAAATGCAAATATCTTGGTTAATAATCAAGACAGTGAAAAAACGTACATAACAATATTTGTAGAACATTACATTTGCAGTAAGATTGGTTCTATACTTTTTTTTTTTTCGATCCGACGTATAATGACGAAGATATTAAGGATTTTCCAAATCCCTCCCTTCCACTGGACGGATTTCAGCCATTATCAAAGTTGATCTTAAGTTTTACATAAAACGTTTAAATATCAAGTTTGGTAACGATCAAACAAAAGTTGCGACCTCTAGAGCGTTAACAGGCAAATATATACAGTTTTGAACGGACCTTATTTTCATCATCTGTGTAGGATCGAAGGATATTTGAGGAAATTTGTCGAAAATTGCGTCATGAGTAAGACCTCAATAGCTGATTTGCTCCGATTTCATTCTGCCTATACGTCTTTAATATGCCTACTGCGTTTTTTAAAATGTCAACAATTTTAATTTTTTAAACATCCAGCTAATTTCCGTACAGAATTTTTTTTGTATTAACATATTCAATCTTTTTACTTTTTCTTGTATGTTAAGAAAGTTTGTGACTTCTTTCTGTTGTCTTTCTAACTACAAGCAGTTTCAACAGACCTGTGTCTGAATTAAACGCAATGTGTCTGTAATAGGCAAAAAGTATCTCCGGTGAAATACAAAAGTTGGGATGACTGTCCTCACCGTGCCATTGCCCCAAGTGGAAAACCTGCTTAGTTTACACAACACTTTCGTGCCAGATTTTATCGTTTCCATTTCAATCCTTTATTTATATTATACAAATTTTTGATTCTCCATAACTGCCGTCAGAGAGGTAAGACTGAAGAAAAGTAATGTATTTACCTTACCTTACTCTTACCAGCTGGTGTGTATCAATAGTCAGCTTATGTGAGCTAAAGGATACGGAGGGCTGCCAAATAATTCTGTACTCGAAATGAAAACGAAATTCACTTCATGATACTTGCTCATTATTGCTGGACATGGCTCTCGCAGAAAACAACGGGAAACCATTGCAAGTCCTTGTGGTTTTTCCTTGCAGGTTTTCCTGGAGTTAAGTATTCTATTCACCAACACAACTTATCAGGTGTCGCCTGTTGATTGAGCCACTTCCTTCCGTGATTCGGGCCTCAGGGGAGATAATACCAGACTTATTAAGTCAGCTACAATTTTACTTGAATATATAATCATTCCTTTCCATCATCCATCCAAATTTCCTTTTCAATCACAACAAGAACAGTAACACACAACAAGAAGCCATACATGTTCACTGTTCAACATTACTAACACACAGTGTGCATGACTGCTAACATAAAAAAGAAATATAAATAAAATCAATGGTTCACTTGGTGCCAGGTGACTCTATTATAGTTTGTTGCATGTTTTATTTGTTATCAGTGTAAGCATCGTTCAGTTGCTGCCAACATTCTATTATGCTCTAACATACATTGTAATTTCACAAAGATAAGTGTTTCATGTTATTATATGTTTCTGCAGCAACTGAATTAATTGGTATTTTGTGTATATATTACTTTGTTTTAATTAATAAATTATGAGTGCTATAAAATAATCAAATATTATTACTTAGCAATAATAATTTGTGGCTTAGCCATGTGAGTCAAGGCGTTGGTCTTAATCGCACTTGGTAAACCTTGAGTTGCGATTCGAAACTCACTAGAGGAATTTGGATTTATTTAGTTATCAATTCATCACATAAAGTGGACGTTAATAAATATTATCTCAGGTTAAAGGACAAAGGCCTCGTTCCTTCACAGTTATTTATTATATGCGACATAGCGAGCATCAACCATTAAAAACACAATGCAAGCTTTTATTAAATTTAAAAAAATATAAACGTACACATTGAAGGACAAGTATTCGACTTAAAACATTGGTGTTAAGAAAAGATACAAATTAGTTTCCCAATATGTACAGACAATACATGAATAAGTATTTTTACATGTATTATCTGTGAATATTCACTGAAATACTTATTTGTTAAAATCTTTTATGGAGTTTTTAACGGTTGATGTTTCCCAACAGGGCACTGATGATGGAGCGTATGTTCTAAAAGCTCTATGTCGCATATAATAAAAAACTGTGAAGGAATCAGGCCTTTGTTTCCTACCTGAAATACCAGATTCATTATTTTCATTTCATTTCTTTTCTCAAAAGGAATAAATTAATTAATTCGTTTCTATTCATGGTACTTATTATATTCACTATAGAATATTAATCAGATCAATTTGCCACTTATTTTAAAATTTTGGACATATTTTATTAGTTTTAAACTCTGTGACTTGTATCAAGTGGGAAAAACTCCGGGGCTTACACACTTTATTTACCAGACACGTATTTCGCATCATTGGCGATTTGTAGCTTATAACTTTTTAACTGTTTTAATATTTGAAATTAATTCATAATAAATTTTGAGTTGTCATTAATCTTTCAATTTTTGATCTATATTAATTCGTTATTCATTTTTAACAAACATCTCTAGTACATGTTTAATAACTATATTTCTATCAGGCTTTTATTATTGTTTTTTGCAAATACTTTTTTATGCCGAATGAATATCTGTTTCATGTATTAGCATTTATTCTGTGCATAACAGCATTAAAATTATACTGGCGTTAGCCTATATGTTTGACCGCCCACTGGGAATTGTGGGGGAATTTTCTAATTTGGAGACTGGGGTTTTTGTTATCAGGCTTGACCCGGCCGCCCATGTACCCCTTCACAGCTGGCCAATATCCTTACCCAATGCTCAGCCCAGAGATATCTCAGGTCGCAGCCTCATGGTAAGTTTTATTTTATTTATTTATTTTATCTATTTCTTGAAAAACTTTTGTTTAAACATTAATTTCTTAGTTTTACGTTTTAGCAAATTTCCCTTCTTTTTTTTTTTTAAATTGGATTCTTGGGATTATACTGAACAGTAAGTAAAGGAAATGGCAAAATGAGTGATAAGGAAATGACTTTCATATGAGTGCTATTTCTTAAAAATATCAAAATCAATCTGAAAGCAGATGGAGATGCAAATAATGCTCACAATTATATTAATAGCACAACCATTGGCCATCCATCTCTGAAAGACAACCAAAACTATGTTCGAGGAATACTGAACCAAGAGTAGAACACAAGATGGGTATCATCAAATTGTTGAGGAGAGCTTGGTACATATTAATGACCGATGTAATTCATCGTTGGAACAATCGTACAATATTCATCAAAAATAGCCATCGTTTGAATTTATTTATCACTAAATGGTGTGTAGACAAATGCTCGAAGTTGCCATTTTCCCATCCCTACATCTATTTTCATTGCTTTTGCATAACATTTTCTCTTTTAAAAAATGGCTCAGCTAACATTTAACATCATAAGTATATTGACCCAAAAGATTTTGGTTTTTAGTTTATTGAGAATTTGTGTGAAAATCCCTCCCATTCGATTAAGAATCCCTCAATAGTTTTGAGATATGCAATTTGGCTTCTATGCTGTTTAGTTAATTAAAGGACCTATTGCCCATTACGTCCAATTTAGAAAATAAATGGTACTTTAACGAATTTATCATCTTGGGAGTTGAAGTTATATAACGATAAGGAAAACAGATTAGGTATAAGAAAGGTCTCAGATTTGCTTTCTTCCTCCTCAACCTCTGCCTACACCCTTGTGAAAAGTTCATTTTTACTTCCTTGTACGAAGTGGAAAAAGCATTTAAATACAGAAAATTTGAACGAAATTATCGGTTTTAAATCATTGGCCTAGTTTTGGCCATAACACAAATACGACTTGTTTTAGAATGAGGAAGATTCATATTCAGTATGTGTGGTAACCTCTTCTGCATCTCTACTTTCGAAATTCATCACAGGGGGAGGGTTGACAGGAGGGGCAAAATAAATATTTGTTAATTTACCCGTATCTATTGAAAGTACGAGTATAAAAGATTTCTACAGACCTCGAAAGATCTTTAAATTGTGCTCTAAGGCATTTTTTGATCCGATGCATTTGAACTAAGATATCGAAAAGATTTTATATGAAAAGTTTTTAATTAAGTGTAGCGAAACAAGGCGTCTGAGTCATGTGGTTTCCTCTGCAGATTTTTTAAGGCATTTTTGGTTTTTTTATTTATCTTTATAAATTTCAAAACCGAGTTTCCCGTCTTTTGTAATTTAGATTAAATGATCGGCCATCTTGAGTGCACTAGCAAACCATATCCATCTTTACTGATCTAGTGTTGATGACATTTGAGAAGCCAATTTGTTTAGTAAATACTCGGTGTTGGGCGGGCAGTAAGTTTCGTCCCCCTTTGTTTGCCGATAACAAGGGACCTTAAGAAAGTGCCCTAAGGCTAAGAAGGGTCCAAGGGGGCGAGGGTCCAAGCTAGGGGAAATGGACCATGCTAGATTGGAGGGTGATGGAGGCAACTAGTGGTCATCTTCTTTGTACAGATTTATCCTGCTAACTCCAGTCCTTTATCCGTCCTCTCCTTCCGTGTAAATACTCTCACTTAAGCCATTAACCTCCAAGTATTTCATAATTAATGATTCAACCTTTTTTATTGATTTGTGTCCATTTTTGTCTGAATTTGATAGGTACATTTGCTTGTCTGCCCAATTCTTGGAATAATAACAAATCCTACTGTTTAGCCATTTATAATAGGATCACTTAAGATATGGCTGTAATGTATTAATATACGCAAAGATACTTAACGTCATTGGATGGTGCTGCAGAAATATTTGCTGACGGAGCGCAGTTCTTGGGGATTGCAATAAATGAGAACAAGGTGAAACCAGGATATCAGACAGACCAGAGATGCAGAGGACTCAAACGTTTTAATGGAACAATAAATTTCTTTCTTGCGAATGATTCAAGTATCTGGGAGGATTGGTAACGGTAGCAGAGAGCAGTTAAAAGTGGAAATTGGAGCAAGAATGCTAGTAGCAGTGAATATACGCCTGCAAAAACATCAATTCAAGAACCGGTGTTTTACCGAGAAATGGCCTATAATGGTAGAAGGACTTCACCGCCGTGTAAGACACAATTTAAAAGATTTAATTATCCAAGGTGTTTTTGTTTATGATTATTGGTGGGACATTATGTATACAGACACCTGTCCTTCAGTTATGTTGGCCTTCAACCCCCTTTGAAAAATATGCCAATTAACTTCCACGTGGCGAGTTAATAAGTAAATAAATATTTGACAATATATGTAAAACCTTGTTACATTTTTATATCATTTAACGCACTTATAACGATGATGCATGTCAAACATAAATGACCATTTCTAGGTTAATGTGTGACTGTTTATAAACCTTTACTACTAAACCTTAGAGGAATTCTATAGATTTTTATCACTTAAAAGTATTTTCGGCCATCAAAAGTACATTGGCTTCTGTTGGTATATAGATTGAAGACTTAAGATCAGGATCAACAAATAGGCAATTTTCTCTAAAAGTATTTAATGTGCCAAGTGCACTTTCAAACAGCAAGCTCCGTCCGTAGTGCCTGTTGACAATACAAAAAGCAATTAAAATTCAAACAAAGCTCATATGAAGTGTAAAAAGCAGCCATTTAAACTTGATGATGATTGAAGGTTTAGAGAGGTTCTCAAACTCTTCCTAGAAATATTTAATACTCGTAAACCTAATATAAGTGTATATTACAAATAACAATAATTTTGAATATTTTTTTTAGGAAAAATAACTGCAATTATCAATTTATAAATTAGGAATTAACATCTTTTTTTTTAAAAAAAAAATGCAAGATGGCTTCCAGCTTTTTGTAAAGGATCTTTCTAAAATAGGTAATATTTGTTTTCAGGCATACCCCTAGCATGTACCCGATCAGCAGCGGTAGTGCTGGTTTCAGAAGCCCTTATCCTTCATCCTTACCTATCACCACCGCCAGTCTGCCGAGGTAGGTACACATTTACATACTATAAGACTACAAGCAATAAAATATTTAATGTTTATAAATTAAGGAAATTATTGGCGAACTCACTAAATGCAATCTTTAGTCTCAGCCTGGTTAGAAAAGGATGGTAACTTTTAGATATTCCATCCAGATTAGCGATAGGTGCATAAATACCTATGATATTAATTTGTTAGTCAAAAATTCTGCAGTTTTCCTTTTTTTTTTTTTTTTTTTTTTTTTATTTATTTTACGGAAAACAAAAATGCATGTCTTCCTGCATTAGATGTAATGCTGGAAGATTGTATTTTTCTTTTCCTAATTGCCTACAACATCGATCACTCTACATTATTATTTATTTTAAGGTGTTTGATCACACGTTGGGCCAAACTTCTGATAAAAAGGATTGGGTGTACTCAGATTCAATATTTGTTATTCACAAGAAAAAGTTTATGAAACATTGCCTTCAAAAGTAAATTTCTTTTGGTATTTATTTAAATGAAACACTAAGGACTGTCTGATTTTCTATTATTATTCGGCGGGGATCAATTTTTTTCTCGATTCAAACCATTCTATGAACAATCGCATGAAAATTGAATCATCAATCTTATAAATATTAATGACCAATTTTTAAGGTACTGGTTCTTGATTCAACCCCAATATTAGTCGTCAAGAAGAAGTAATCATTTATGCTCAAATATTGGTGAATTGAAAATTAAATCATATTTCCTTGACCAATAAATAGAATTCTTTAGAACTTTCCTCGGAAGTTTTGTCTGAACATAAAGCTTGGGACATAAGTCATTTGTTTTATATGCATGAGTGTGTAACGAAATATGTACAGGTGTAAACGAAAACCGTTACAGAATTAAAACTACAACTGAACAAATAATGTATCGGATTTTCTGTTTACACTCTTTCTTCTAATCGATTGATAAGGCTAATCTCTCCTTTAAACTCGTTATTTGCAAAATCAGCATTTTCCCATTAATATCAGCTTACTCAGTCATCAATGAAACTAGTCTGGCTTAATGATCAGCAGCTGTTCATTTCAACCATACAAATAATACACTTTAGTAGTGGAGTGTATATTTGTATAATATGCGAACCCTTCCTTCATGCTCAGCCATTTCTAATCTGAGATTGCTACGACTAGCCTAAAATTAAATTGACTCTTTTTTTCAGATAAGCTTTGTTTCTTTCCCTTATTTTAGTTTACATTAGATTATTTAATATTTGTGGTTTTGTTGACTTTATTGTTTTCTAGTACCATTATTTTGTACAGTGTTATCTAATATTGGGGTTCTAATTTTTATATTTAATCTGTAATTTATAGCTGTTAATATTGTAACTACCTACTTATGGTTTTAGCAGATTTCCCTTAAGGGAAATCAGCTATTGAGGTTGTACTAATGACGGAATTTTCGACTTTTTTCTTCAAATGTCCATCGATCCTACCTAGTAGATGACGAAAATGAGGTCCGTTCAAAACTGTATATATATATTTGTCTGTTACCGCTCTAGCGGTCGCAATTTTTGTTTAATCGTTACCAAACTCCATATTTAGTCGTTTTATGTAAAAAGAAAGATCAAGTTCGTTAACGGCTGAAATCGGACCAGTGGGAGGGGGGGGTTTAGAGGGGAGGATTTTCGAAAATTCGAAATATCTCCGTTACTATACGTCGGATCGAAAAATTGTACAGAATCAATCTTATTGCAATGGAGATTTCTCAATTGTAAAACTTCACGTGGGAAATCTGGTTAGTTTACGCAGCCCCTGCGTGACGGACTTTTATACTTTTTTTGGTTATACAAATCTGTAGGGCTCTTACCCATCATTTTATTGTGTTCGAACGACTAAGAGCTCAGAATATAGATAAATGAGATCAAGTACGCAGATACTAGTAGTTGAAATGCCCTAAGAGGTTGAGGATTCTTATTTTAGGGATCATTTTAGAATCTGCGTGAAATGATAACGGAGAGTAATATCATAAAAGCTGATATTGAAGCTAGTCAGTTAAGCTAGGATCAGAGAGGACGTTACGATTCCATGACCTCTGTGAAGCTAATTGTTGCATTTTGCTGTACTATCACCAAATGAAGTCTTTGGAAGTTCATAATACGGTTGTGTCTTGAAGGCTGGAATAAACGCTGGTGGTTCAAAACTAAAAGCCTGGTTTCATTCTGAGAAATACTGAGGTCTCCACCCCCCGAGATCTTTGTCTGTAGAGCTTTGATGATGAATCAGAGACCCTCAAGCTGCTAAACACTATGACAAAATTTATCAACAGGAAGAACTGGCCTTTTTACTTAATTATTTCCCAATTAGCATAAAGTGGACGTTAATAAGTAATAATAATTGTTTGAAGTAAAGGAGGTGTTGTAAACACACAAAAAAATAATCGAATTTCAGAGTTCAAAGAAATTTGGCCATCCCTTAACACATTTTGACTAGTTTCTGCTTGACGAATGTGAATCATACATAAATCAAA
Organism: Riptortus pedestris; assembly: GCA_019009955.1. Taxonomy (NCBI): domain Eukaryota; kingdom Metazoa; phylum Arthropoda; class Insecta; order Hemiptera; family Alydidae; genus Riptortus; species Riptortus pedestris. Next base: position 102,749,173 of record CM032231.1, on the reverse strand, counting down.
AACGTCCAGCCTTAGGATGTTGAAATTTCATATTTAGGTTTGTGGAAAAGCGTGAGGGGCGGGAGGCGGTAGAGCGAATATATACAATTGTAAATTCTTCCGTAACTATTAGAGATAACAAAATATTTGAACAGAGCACTTTTTTTTCTTAAATTTATCTATTAGTTGTCCTATGACTACTTCAAATGAAACAATATTAAATGAGGTACAGCAAAACATTTTGCTTATTTAATTTACAAGGAAGTCATGTGGCCCGTATAAGATCATTTTGACCCTAAGATATTTAGGCTAAAATATCTGTTACCTGCCTCATTTTTCAAATTGAAAGAAGCTGTTATTATAAGGGATTACATTTATACAAATAGTAAAAGGATATTACAATAAAATTAGTTTTTAGGCTTTCCCCTTTCACGGGAGTAGAGTTTAAGTTCTCAGAGTGGCCTACACTATTGAGAAGTGCAATTTTCAAATTAATTATTATTAACCAAGCAACTTATAATGCACAAAATATATTATTTTATTTGTAATTATTCCATTGAAAGTGGTTATATGTATTTATTCTGTATTTATATATTTTTGTTTTCTTTTCAGTGACTTCTATAGGTTCTCTCCGACTGGTCTGATGGGGCCCCACCCTGGGCTCTCCCCCCACTCCCACCCAGCCATAGTCACCCCCGGCCCCAAACAGGAGCTAGGAACCAATGACATCTCTCATAGGTATGTAACAACTTTTTTTGTAATTCACATTTTCGTTTTTATATATTAGTTTCTTGGAACCAGGCACCATATTCTGATTTTCCCCAAATACGATGGTAAATCGTCAGAAATGGTAGTAGGTTCAAATATTTTACTGATGTTTAAAAACAAATTACAGACTGGTCATAAGAAAAACTATTGCATTTTGCTAATGAACAAAAAACCTGGCTTATTTAGTTTCCCTCGTTGTCCAAGTTGTTACAATGCGTTGCTATGAAAGTTGACAATTTTTCAATACGCTAATAAAGAGTTTAAAAATGGCTGTAAAGAATTCCTCCTTGATATTTATTACTCCCAAGATATTTTATTATTTATAGATTTTAATAAAATTTTGTCACTAATCCATTTAATCCACCGTTTCATTTATTTTTTGTTGTCCTAATTCTTCTTCTACTTTTTCGAAAGATATGTACAAGATTAATACAATACTTTGTTATTTAAAATAACTATTAAAACTCTGGTAAAATGGTAAAAAAATTTATTCTTCACAGAAACTAAGTCCAAATAAGAATAGTGTCTTGTTATTGGCTGAACTTCTTTCTCCTAATGCTAATCCAAACAATTTACTTATTTATTATAACTCATCTTTATATAGGTTTTCTTTAGATTTACCTGTTAAAAAGCTAAATAGAAAGAATATACCTTTACTTTAATGGATTCAAAGTTATAAACATTTTATAAAAAATAAAGTAAAGCTCATACTTAGCTAATCGTGTGTATGTAAGGATAGGTTGGATGTGGCTTTGTAAACTTGAGGGTTGGACCCGGGGGGTGGATTCTCCCTCAAGATTTATCCCGTTGCTAGGCAACCACTGACCAATCATACTCTCTCTTAGCAACCCCCCCCCCATCCCCCGCCTCTCGTCAAGTCGATACGCCCAACCCCCCATTCCCCCCAGTGGGGGGAGGGGGTTCAACCCTAAATTCCAATTTAATTAAAATTCTCCACATGTATGCCAACCGTCTTCCCGCCCCCCTTCCTCGCCCTCTCATCATGTTACATTCTCTTGCCGCTCTTCCTACAAAATTTCCTCTTCCCCTTCATTTTTTATTTAATTTATTATGGAAGGAGGAAAAGGGGAGTATTAATTACAAACTCTACTCAATTTAATGTTTAACAAATAAGTTGCTTCTTTAACATTTTCTTCTATCTTATGCTACTCTTGATAGCCCTCTCTTAAACTAAATATAGTTTTTATTTATGAAAATGTTTATTCAGTAATGCTCAAGTATTAATTAATTTTTTTCCAAACGTTTCTTCCATATTAAATGATTATTAGATCAGGTAGGGGGGGACCAATTTCGTAAACCCAATTAAATTAAAGGAGAATAATAAAAATATTGTAATCCTGCATAAAATGTTTATTAAGTGGGAGGTTTCGGTTACTCTATGTACCATCGTCTTCCGACCAAACCTAATAACAAACATACAATTAAGAACCTACTTTCTACAGTATAAGCCCTACAAATAATTAAAACTATTTTCTTTGACTGATATTTAAAAACATTTACAGTGTAGATATCAATTTGTGTATTTGCTATTATTTTTAGTTTGACCAATTGAATCGCCTAAACAACAGGTTACACAATAAACTGCATAAACTATTTATGCAAAAAGGGAACGTCTGCGTTATTCTTCTTTTTAAGAAATCTAGGTATATTTCCATTATTTCTAATTTTGATAGCAACGAATATGAAAGATCAAACATTTAATAAATCTACCTCTATACAATTAAATGGGAGCCGTTGTATGCCACTTGAATTGGGGGCAGAGATGCATATTATAAGAGGAAAAGAGTATAATAAATTGCATTCGTTTAGACCTTGTATGTAGTTGCAAGCCTTGATAAACGAATTACTTTTACAACGAACGCTGAGCGAATTATTTTGTTGTTAATAGATTCTACAGTTAATCCAGTTATAAAAAAATGAGTATGCAACTCCCTGAATTGATCATGACTTCCCTGTTGAGGTTGTGCGATGACGCCAACCTCAACCTGTCGTTAGTTCACTGGGTAGTAGTCACTTCAAATTGCCTTTATTTATGTAATCATGTAACAATTAACAGCTGAATAAAGGACTACATAAATACAGGAAGTTTCAAATTACTACCCAATACAACTAACGACAGTTTGAGAATGACGCCGTCGCACCGAAAGCGCTTGCCATGTACTCCATTAGCCAATAATGTCAGCAACTAGTAATTAAAATACTAAAAATGAGGTTGTGTGGGGTGCCTTTAAATAAAATTGATTCTTCATACCATATTTTCGACAAATATTGACCCCAGGAGATAAGTCTGCATTTATATTTTCTTGAATAACTATTTATATCAAGATGTTTATAATAAAACTATGGGCACCCAGCAATTAAACGGTATTTTAGCAGATTTCCCTTAAGGGAAATCAGCTATTGAGGTCGTATTCATGATGCGAGTTTCGAAACATTTCTTCAAATGTCCATCGATCCTACCCAGGAGATGACGAAAATGAGGTCCGTTCAAAATTATATATATATATATATATATATATATATATATATATATATATATATATATATATATTTGCTTGTTAACGCTCTAGTGGTCGAAATTTGTATTTGATCGTTACCAAACTCGGAATTTAATGGTTTTATGCAAAAAGGAAGATCAAGTTCGTTAATGGCTGAAATCGAACCAGTGACAGGGGGGGTTTATAGGGGAGATTTTTGAAAATTCAAAACATCTCCGTTATTAAACGTCGGATTTTAGAATATTTCCCCTAAGGGAAATCAGCTCGACTCGATTTTCCTAAAAAATCCTCAAATGTCCGATATATATATATATATATATATATATATATATATATATATATATGTATGTCTGTTAACGCACTAGAGTCCGCAATTTTTGTTAGGTCGTTGCCAAACTCGATATTTAAACGTTGAGTTCCATTGATAGACCAAGGAAAAGCAAGCTACCCGACTGAGACATACACTGTGAGTTACCTATCTGCCAGTCAGGTGGCTTCTCCCTGCTCTTCCGTTAAAACTTCTTTACTCTTAAGAGGAATACAAAAGCTAGACAAAACTTCCAGAACGAAAATAAAACTCTTTCAGACGACGTTACACAATTACTTCGAAAATCATCAAGGAATAACTAAAATGTTGTAGACCATTTTAAATTGTTAAAACGTTTATGAGGTTCCTTTTAAGTAACTAATTTATTCTCTTCAGGAATGATACTTATTAAATTGTCTTCGTCACTTTTTAAGTTTTATATATATGGAATTAGTGTGGTGCCGTTCTCGGGCTTTTCCGGTTTTAGCAGTTTTCCCTTAGGAGAAATCAGCAATTGAGGTTGCACTAATTATGGGATTTTCGAAAAATGTCTTCTAATGTCCATCAATCCTATCCAGTAGATAACGAAAATGAGGTCCGTTAAGCGCTTATATATGTGTATATATTTTTCCGTTAACGCTCTAGCGGTCGTAATTTTTGTCTGATCGTTACTAAACTAGATATTCAAACGTTTTATGAAAAAAAAGAAGATCTAGTTCTTTAACGGCTAAAATGGAATGGGACCAGTGGGAGGGGGGTAGAGGGGAAATTTTCTTAAATTCGAAATATCCCCGTTTTTATGCTTCGTATCGAAATATTGTATAGAATCAATCTTATTGCAAATGCAATGTTGTTATATACGATTTTCAATATCTTGACCAAGATATATTCAATATGTTCTGATTGAACTTGTACGTTTTGAGATTAATGCAAATACGTGGCGCACGTGGGAAATTTGCTTAGTTAACATAGTACCTGCGTGATGGACCTTTTTAATATTCAAGCACGTGCAGCTCCAATAGGCATAGAAAGCTCAAAAAAAAGTGCTATACTTTTCAGAAATTCAAGCTTTCATTGGATATGAACCTGGTTTTATTAAATGGTTCTTAAGATGAACAAATTTTCAAAAAGTTATTTTTTAAGATCTCAAGAATTGAATTTCTACAAAAATTATATATGTTACATGTACATTTTATAAGTATTTATGGGTCAAATACTATTATAGTACTAACAGAATGTAAAAAATTATCATTTCCATGGCGATGTGCGAAATCTGTTTGCAGATATCATCACAACTTGGATCATATTACAGGCAGGTGCTTGAGTGGATCTGTACCTACACGCCTATGGGAGTTCGTGCTACAACCCGTGGTCACTCATCCGTTTGTGTTATTTACTTTACGTACATTTCAACGGAAGGTACAAGTGCCATCACGTTAAACTAATTGTATGCGGAAGTAATTTCGGCAATCATCTGCAATGCATTATTGGCTTTAATATGAAGTGGCTCATTAATATGCAAGCAGCGCAAGCCATTATATCTATTAGTACATTGTCAGATGTATAATGGAGCAGGGGGGGGTTGGCAGCTGTGTCAACCACAAGGCCCTGTCGTGTTGTCAGTGTCGCCAACCACTCCTCTTTTGCTGACACGAAAAGCTAGCTCTCATTCAGGTTGAAGGCGAATTAGTGGACACAAGCAACTGTAAAAAAAAAAGTTTGTCACGCAGAGGTTGCGTAAGCTAAGCAGATTTCCCACGTGCGCCACGTATTTGCATTTATGTCAAAACGTACTAGTTAAATGAGAACAATATTTGGTATTTAGGTTTCAAATAAAGTGCATCATAATGTAACAGCTTTACGTGAAGGTTTACAATAGATAAATCTACATACTGGTAAGACCACCGAGAATATTAAGTGAATAAATACGCACGGTAATGAGAAATCTTTCAGTCAATTTAAAAGTTAATATTCACTACTACGGAAAGCGCCTGAAAGTCAACAAACCGGTCATCCAACCTCGCAGAACTGAATAGATACATAGATGTATCCTACAATTAAACAATTAATGAAATATTTCTGAATATAACAAAATTTTATTGAGAGCTATTTATTTACACCAGCTAGTGCTGTAATTTATAATGAATCAGAATAATTTTTATCTCAATCACTCAAATTTTAGTAATCCAAAAACAAAACAAGAAAGGGGGAAGGATCAACAGAACGTATTTGCATATATCTCACATCATAAAAGTTCAATGAAAACAATATTTGGTATTTAACCTTGTAATAAAGTGGTTCATGATATAACAGCTTATTATTAATATCACATGGAGTGGAGGTTTACTGAAAGCGGAAAACTATAAAATCCACATATCTCGTATACTATTCATGATACAGAAAATACGGTTCTATACAATTTTTCGATCCAACGTATAGTAATAGATATTTCGAATTTTCGAAATTCCTCTCTAACCCCCAACCCCTTCCCACTGGTCCGATTTCAGCCATCCAACCTGAACCAACAAACTTGACCTTCAGTTTTACATAAAACGATTAAATGTCAAGTTTGGTAAAGATCAAACAAACAAACATTTGAACGGATTACATTTTGACGAAATTTTTCGTAAATCGCTTTATGATTGTGATTTCAATAGCTGATTTCCCTTAAGTGAAGCCTGCTTATATTTCACCCAAATGGGAGCCCATTAAAAGAATGAAAAATGTAGTCACTAGTATCACATCAAGCCTTCGGCTAATCTACCAATGTATACGATTATAAATCACATAAATCAAGTCAGAGTGAAATATGGAAAAATAATGGTTCAAATTTCAACATTTCCTACGCGTCACTTGTCAATACTGCAGTCTCTTCTTTCGTTAATGTATTTGTATTAATCTTCTGTGATTAAGGTAAATGATTCTTCACTATTTATCAAAATTTAGTCTTTAAACTAGAAGAGCTGTCAAACTGTATCGGTTTTGATTATGAGCTTGCGCATGTTTGTCTACATTATTTGCTCAATTCTTGATGCTATACCGTAATACGATTAGTTAAACAAATATGGCGCCACACACATATTTTCACGCCCTTTGTTGTTCTTTATAAGTTCCAGAAACAATTCTTGTGTATTTTCGCTTGGCAGATCAGCGGGGTTCTTTTTTTCTTGCTCGTGTATCACCTCCATACACAGGTATTAGCGTGAGAAGTATTTTATAAATAACTTACATTTTGTATTTGAACATTCTCATGGAAGAGTATGGGCTTTTTGGATCTGAACTATTTCTGAAATATCTTAAAATGTGGGAGAATTATTGACCAATACCATCTAAGGTACTTCAAGTAACTAAACATCTTGTTTATTGGTAGCATCCTGGTTTCTGGGCTAATTCAGTAAAACTGCTAGATGAAATATATTCCTTTAAACATCTCTGAACTCGATAAAGATCATTCGGACGGTTTGGTTTCTGTTCGCTGTTTCTTTAGGAGACAAAGCCAACCTTAGGACATGAAATGTTTCCTTCATAATGAATCTGCCTATCTCTTGAATGATTCCAAACTTCGAATCATTCTCTAGGATTTTTTCCGTCTCATAACAAGTTTTTAGGGTGATGTAGCTCGTCTTTCAGGAATAGGTTAGGTAGTTTTGGAAATTAACTTCATATATAGTTCATGATCCAGGTTCCGATTGAAACTGTTAGCAAAACTGTTGACGATCACGAAAATAACATATCAACTACTTAATTGACGTTTTAGGCGATGAGATGTATATCGGCAGATACAGTTGGCATGTAGGTTTCCAACTGGACCCGGACAGTATCAATTACTCTTCTTCCCTTTGCAACCTCTAATCAGGAACTGGAGAGGGACGGCTGAGTTTCGAACCCAGGCTCCAATAATGAACCTCTTCCTCACGCACCCTCCTTAATAAGCAAGGAATGATTTATTGTTTAGGTTTACAGATGTAAATGAAGTATGGCTTCCTCTATGTAACGCCTTACGAGCAGATTTTCCTTAAGGGCTGATCATGACACGATTTTACACCCGCCTGTTTTGGTGGATGGCGAAAAATAGGCCTTTGAATCCGCATTTCTGTGTGTGGTATAGTTGGGGGAGGTTAAGATATACTTTTTGCTCTGGTAGCCGTAATTTTTACTTCTTATACGAAGTATAAGAAGGTAGAGTATTGTAGTCCAAAAAAAACAGCGGTTTTCTGATTTCTACGGAATTATCCGTTTTGACAGTCCCTGAAACTATCTAGTCGGCCTGACTTCTGCTGCGTTTCCCTATCTAGCACAACTCAAAAACGATTTGCAATAGAATATTCAAATTTTATAATTAGGACTGGTCGACAACCTCTCCTTTTGATTTAAATGGCTTAAGCTAAGGAGGGGGACGGTTGTTAGAAGAGGGTGCTAATACAATTTGTAAATATATCTGTACCTATTACAGTTACAGATATATTTGTGGTTGACCTTAGCAAAGAATATCTAGGAATCCTTGTATCTTGATCCTATGAATTTGTATAGATGTACCTCGTTTATCATCCTCAAATGAAATATTTTTAAATAAAGTGCACCAAAATATTTTGTATGTATAATTTAATAGGAGTACTAGGTAAGTTGTGATATCAGATCTTTACATTATCAAAACCAAATTCGATATTTAACCGTTTAATTAAAATTGTAGAAAAAGTTCGTTAATGCCCAAAACAGACCTGAAGTATGTATAGTTGGTAGGACCAGAATACAATGTTCAAAATATTTGTGTACGGGGGCAATTTTTTATTAACCTCGAATGAGGAGTTTTGAGACAGAATAAAATCTGAAGCATAGCTATCCCATTTACTATGCGACTCTCTTCTTATTAATGTAATTTCCTATAGCTGTCATTCTATAATTTTGATCTAGCTCAGGGCTTCTTAAACTTTTGTAATCTACGACCCCTTTTATGATTGCGAGTTTCTTGACGACCCCATACAAATATAAAAGAAAATTAAATTAATATTTTTTGATGATTTATTTATTATGTAACAATATACATATACATATGAAAATATATAAGTTTAGAATTCGTTTTGAAACATACAAAAATAAAAGTGGATTCTGACCGTCTTAATTCTCTCGAATATATTCAAGTAGTTGCGTGGTAAGTATTAAATTAAAGTATAAGTTAAAAATTTAATGAGATGGATGTGCCTGTTTTTTATTGCATAACAAATCAAATCTTGGTGGAATGTTTGAAACTGCTGGACGTAAGACCTCTTCAACATTTTTTAACGCTGAACGATATTGGGATTTAATATGTGTTAAAGCTGAGAAAGTAACTTCACATAAATATGTGGTGTTGAATGGCAGAAGTACGTACATTTAACGCCATATCAGCGATTGTCTAATCGACGAATAAGTTGTAACTGAAGATAAAACATAAATTGTATTTTTATCTCTCGCGACCCCAGAATTTTGCTACGCGACCCCAAATGGGGTCGCGACCCATAGTTTAAGAAGTTCTGATCTAGCTGGAACTTCAGGTGAAGTATTTTGATTTTTTTCGTTGTCAATATTCGGCAACGACTCTCCTACTCAAGTTGGACTCATGTCACTTATTACCTAATTCCCGGTTTAAATTTCAACATTTGTTTACAAACGGATCTTATTAAGTGAGATATGTGCAGATGATGTCATCTCTACTTGTATGACACATGGTTTGTCAGACGTCTTTGGTGGGATTAACGTAGCCAATCACTCAATTCCCCAAACGCGTGAAGTGTATAAACTTCTCTGAAAATATGTTACTCTATTTTTGAATTTCCAGTATTGGACAACTCCCTCTCCCGCAATCCCTCATGGAAATATATATATATACATACATATTCTATTTTTAATTGGATAGAATGTATATAGAAATAAAAATGTATTAGAGCTAAAATCTGTCAACGTCCATTACTAGATATACTAGGTTATCTTATTTGAAATAGCTTAGTTAAATTGTTTTATAGAAACTTAATTTTTATTGTAATAGTCCGTCCCAATTAGGCAAAGTAGCAAAAAGTAAACATTAATAAAGAATAATAATAATAATTTGTATTGAGATTCGTCCCAGATATTCGTCACTAAAATCTGCTAGTTAAATCTTGGAGGGAATTTTATTGCGGCAAACCAGGCATGCACTGCATTCTAACGGGCACACCCCTAACTACCTCACCCTTCTCCCAATATTCCCTTCCGACTCTTTACTTAACTCTATTTCACTATTTATTTTCTTGTAATTTTAAAAAGTGTTATGGCATTTGGGCTCTCATCACTATTGAAAAAAAAATGGACGTCTTTTAAATTAGTCTTAAGCACATCTTAGTGCTAAGATTCAGTTTAAGAACAATCATATTGTTTCAGCTGCTCCTGATAAGACGTTGAAATGTTATTATAGAAATTTTGTTTTTGTCCATTCGAAAAAAAAGAAAAACTTTTTATAAATGCGTGAACTTATCAATAAATAACAAGGGGCTGAAAGGGGATGATAAAAACTCTTAACGTGTCGCATAAACAATGGAACCATTGGAAATTGAATTTTATTTCAGATAATTCCCCTGCTTTTGCAATTAAGGGAATATATGGATGCCATTATTTGCGCTCGACGCTCCTGTCATCACTGAATATTATTGGAAATAAAAGTCTCATATCCCAGAGTTTGGTCACAAATATTTTCCCTTTAAAATTGGTGTGGCCATTCTTGGAGTTTGTTTTATATTAATATGTACTGAAAAAATATTATTTCCTAAATTATCTTTTTGGGAAAGTAACTGTATATATTTATTTTTTATAAATGTATATTAATGATAGCAACTCTTATTATAAAATATGTTGTATGTTAATAATTAATACTATATAAAAATCATAGTTCAATAGATTTGAATTGCTACCCAATGGAACCAATATTGAAAGAGAATTTTTGTGCTATTTTATCGAATATTTGAAGCGTTTTACGTAATAATTTTAATTTGTTTTAATGGAATTTATATTAATATGAATTTCGAAGAATAGAACTTAGTTAAAGCAAATTTACCTGGCAATCAACCCCTCCCCCGTCCTCCACTATTAGCAGATTTCCCTCAAGGGAAATCAGCTATTGAGGTCGTACTCATGACCTGAGCGAGTTTCGAAAAATTTCTTCAAATGTCCATCGATCCTACCCAGGAGATGACGAAAATGAGGTCCGCTCAAAATTATATATATATATATATATATATATATATATATATATATATATATATATATATATATATTTATATATATATATATATATTTGTCTGTTATCTCTCTAGCGGTCGCAATTTTTGTTTGATCGTTACCAAACTTGGAATTTAATCGTTTTATGTAAAAAGGAAGATCAAGTTCGTTAATGGCTGAAATCGGACCACTGGGAGGGGGGTGGATTTTTGAAAATTCAAAATCTCTCCATTATTATGCGTCGGATCGAAATATCGTACAGAATGAATCTTATTGCAAATTAAATTTACTATAAATATTGTTCTATACATTTATTCTCTATCTTGAATATTAACCGAGATATTGGCATTTGTATTCTGCGCGTGGTCGGCAGGAGTCGGCTATGTTCGGACTTTCCGCCGGGAGCTCTGGCGGCCGTTTCCGTAACTATTCGTCCCTCCTGAATAGGTTTAGAGGTTTCTTACTTCTACAGTTGTTATTGGGCAGATTTATCTACTGTAAAACTTCACGTGGGAAATCTGCTTAGTTTACGCAGCCCCTGCGTGATGGATTTTGTACAGTCTATGATCGCCTTTTGTTAACAATACTAATTTTGTTGACTTAATCAATAAATATAATTTTATTTTATAAAAGAAACTTATATTTTTCTTTTCTTGCGTACAAGGTCAAGTAGGAAAAAAAAATCTTTGAATATTAACCATTTTCACATAATACAAAAAGAACATTTAGGCGGGATGGACATATAACCACTCGTGTCGGAGTTCGTAAGTTTCAAAATTTGTATTCAAATCTCATTCCTGGTTTACGAAAATGATATAATATTTGTCTCTTTATTGTTTAAAAAAGTAAATACACTTTTCTTGATGTCCTTAGGGTCTTTTTTTTCCTGTCATAATTGCTTGAAATACATGTTATTTGCTCGACTCGACTGAAGGTTAAATCCTTATTCCTTTGTATTTGGAAGTGAGTGACAAGAGGAGAACCTATTCTCTTATATTTATTTATATTCGAATATACGAAACTTATTTGCAATGGCATTTACTTTCCCCATAAAATAAAAAATACTAAGTTGCCGAATTCACGCATTGGATAAAAGGTATTTTTAAAATTGGCGCTAATAAACAAAATTTAATGATTCCTTCCATTCCTTAAATAGTACATTCTGAATTATTAATTTTTTCCGTATTGAAATTTAAGAACGAAACTCAGGTAGTATTTTCATTGTGTGAGAAGGCACATTGATTGAAGAAAAAGTCAGTCGGTATATGAGGAAATTTAGTAATCCGTATTTAAGTTATAGTGAATGCATTTGGGTATCTCAAGGAATTAAAAGCTCTTGATTATTGTGCTCCTATAAATGCTACCTATCTAATCGTTATTTATTAGAGTTACTGGTATTCTGATTTAATTTAATTAGATTCTTAAGTTTATTGATATGTTTTGTTTTCAATGTTTTTTTATATGAAGTTATAATCTGAGTATATGGGATGTTTTATCGATTCATCCCAAATGGACTTTAAGGGCGTTTGAAATTCCCGCGACTGTGTAGGTCCAGCTGTAGATGTCGGTGAAGTGCATTGCCCTGCCATCTCTCGAGGACTATTCTAACTACATTAGTTCTTTTAAACGTCCATAGAGTGCATTGACTGCTAGCGCGCTGTTGACTGGAGAGCGCATGTTCCTAATTCATTCTTTTCATTTGAAATGGATCGATATACCGTCTAAATCAAAACTGCTATTTAATTCCGCAGATGTAGCGGATCCCGTTTGTCTTTTTCAAATAAAAGCTGGTTAAATTTCTCTCTGCTCGGATTCGGTGCCAGAGTCTTGCTCTCGTTGATCGGCTAGGGTTCCGGGGACTGTTTAAAGTGGCCGAAAGTGATGGGGTTGTCCAAATGAGCAGTATAGGTTGATGATTATTGACGCGGGTGCCTGACCCTCCTCACGGCCCATCATCGATTGTCGGCTGCTGGGCACCGCTGTGAGGGCCGGGGGGAGGATTCATCCACGCTACTGGCACATCGGATCATCACTCTCTTCCATCTTCTTCCTCCGACGCCTGCCGACCTTTCGCCGGCAGTCACTTATCGACATCCACGGATGACGTCATCAGTCGCGCCGCCCATGAAATATCTTTTGTTTGGATCTGTCCCCCTGTTGCATCCTGGGTAAAATTACGATTGTTTGTGACTCATAAATTTTAAGGGTTTGTTTTGGATGTGTCCGAGTGTTTAAGGATCGCCGGTGGTCGGGAACGTCGGACAGCGGAGTCATGCCGACTTTTACTCCTTGTTTGTGAAGTGCTTTTGTATAATTGAAGAGTATTGTTAATAAGTAATCGGGTTCTCAGTGGCTGTCCCCCCCTCCCTCCATGACATTAACACTTACACCAGTATTTTCGTCTTCTCCAAGTGTCAAACTCCTACAGATCTGAAACAAATTGCTTTGATGATGTGAATTATCAAGTGGAAATTTCAGAAATTTTATTTTTGTACATAATTGTGATGTTATAGAGTATACGATAATCCACAAATGAAACTCACTGCTATTTTTTACTTCGTAAAGAAAATAGTTTTGTAAAATTTATATACTGATTCTAGTAAATTAAGCTCATGACAATAATCTAGTCTCTACAGGGTTTTTAATGGTCACATCTTTAGTCAGCATTTTAAAAATTGTGATATAATTCTTAAAATAAATTTATACGCGGTACGATTACTTAAAGGAATACTATCGAAGAGCAATGGAGGAAGAAATGTGTGAACCTTTGAATTTGTGCAAGAAGAAGAAACCTGTTGCTATAGTGGCTCCTTCTTCTGTAGTCGACGATCAGAGTGATGTGAGCGAAGAGAAGGAAGTGGATAAGGCCGAAGAGCTAGTGAAGCCGGAAGCGAGCTACAATAGCGTCTACAGCATGATCAGGAGCTTGGCTAGCTGCGAGCAGAGTTTCCTCACAGCGATGTACATGGGCGGATTGGTCCACTCCAACCTGCTCGCTGGGAGGAGTATGCCTTTCCTACCTCCGAACCCCTGGGCTAGGCCACCTCCAGCACACAAGGAGCTCTCTATCACTGTCCCGAGGCTAGAACTGAGGCTACCTCAAACAGGCCTCAATATACCTACTCTCAAAACCTCTCCGCAGCCTTTGATAAAGGTCGACAAGCAGCCCAAAACATCTAAATGGTGTGTCTCTCGACCTATTTCATTTTGTTCGAAAATCGCTCAATCAGTTGTATTCATTCAATGATTTCGTTCCAGGTCGTCATCCATGGATCACAAGTCTTCATCTTCTGCGAACGATAGTTCAAAATCTCAAGACTCTGCCCATGCCAGTAATAATCAAGGTATGTATAAGGTGATTTAATTACTGTAAATGTTCCCTCTGGTTTCTCTGAAATAAAACTATTTTTATAGTAATTGGCAGTAAAATTGATATAGGATATACAATCATGCAAAAAAAAATATTTTGAATGATTAAAAAAAATGATCTTAATAGTATAATTTTAAAATCCACTAAATAACAGAATTAATTCACATTTTCAAGTGAAATATTTTACCCATATGAATATAAAAATGAATGCGTTATTGAGTTTTCTGAGAAATAACTTCTAAGTTTCTAAACAAGAAAAAAGTTGTACTAAGAAGAAAATTCTTAGCAACATTTATATTTGCAATTCAAATTGTTCTAAGAACTGTATGCAACATAGCTGTACAAGTCATACTGTTCATGTATTTATAATTTGAAATAGCTCATTAATAGACGATGCATACATGTGAAAATATTTCAAAATTGCCAAATGTGTCATTGAGCCATTATAAAAAATAATAGCAGCACAATGTAAATATAAATGATGAAATGTTGAGTTCAATCCAAGGAAGAAAAATGTATTTTTGTAATAAGTTGCTCCTGTTTTTTTACTTCTTAGCTCAGCCAAAATAGTATAATTATTCTATTGTTTCATGTTAATTTTTTTTCTAATCAACTTATGACACAACTTTTTTCTTGTACATCTTCAAAAATATCCCAGTTTCAGAATATTTATAGTAATCATACTTATTATGTATGTGTGTGTGTGTGTGTGTGTGTGTGTGTGTGTGTGTGTGTGTGTGTGTGTGTATAATAAGATATTAATTAATACATTCTTTAAAAAAAAAAAAATCTGTTATATACTCTGTCCTTTAAAAACCACACTCAGATAACTCGGATTACCTACATTCTTTGTTGCTTGTATTTATTCTCAAGTAACACACGTCATTTGCTTTTTTAATTTTTATATGAAATATAATAGATGGTGCAGAATTTACATTCCATTATTTCTTCAATTGTTTTTAAACTATATGGAAAATGTTCAGGTACTATATTTCTTTTTATGAAGTCATTATCGAGGTCTATAATCCACTGAGTCATGTTTGAATCTACTCATTTCAAAAACCCTATGTATACAAAATTAGATGGAAGTATAAATATAATAGATATTTAATAGAAACAGACGAGGCCTTAAATATTGCATGGAAAACCAATTTTAGTAAAATATAGTATGAAGACAGTATTATTTCTGTAGAACAATGTCAAATTAAAGAAGAGACTCATGTCAGCCATGTGAGATATGGTGTGGTCTTAATCTCACTTGGTAAACCCTAGACGATTCTCACCTGAGAAATAGGAATTTTTTATGTGGCGAGCTCATTTAATAAATTCTTTAGTCCCACTCTGGCTAGAAAAGGGTCGTAACCTATAGATAACCTGCCCCAAGTACCATTAGTAACACAAAGTGAACATTAATATAAAACTGCAACGTAACAAATTTAAGAAAAACTTACCACTTTTCTATTGAATAAATTTATGTTTCTCTTAATATTGATGAATGGTATTTATTTTCACAGAGAAGAAAAAACCCCATATAAAGAAACCCCTCAATGCCTTCATGTTGTATATGAAGGAGATGAGGGCAAAAGTTGTCGCTGAATGTACCCTCAAGGAAAGTGCTGCCATCAATCAAATACTTGGGAGGCGGGTAAGTTTTTATTGCGCGTTTACAATTTTTCTCTATCATTACAATTCTTGTTTCAAAACATTTTGAATAATTTTGTCTAAAAATTTATATAAAGATTCTTTAAAACCTGAAAAATTAAATTAAAAAAAAATATTTTATATAAAAACATGTGACCTAGATTAAGATACAACACTTATTAGTCAAAATATGGTTTATGGTTAATTATTAACTTCAAAATTATGTGTATTGCAGTTAGACAAAAAGAACTAACGAATCCAGTGATGGCATACTTAGCAAAATAATATTTTTCAATAAGTATTAGTATGTTTCCAAATATATTTATTTAAGATGAATGGAATTTTATTGAATATTAATTACTTCTAACAATTTGTAATAAATCAGAAAATCATTTTCACGGGGTATTCTTCTCCAATGTATCAAATCAGTAAATGCCAGAACATAATTTGTAAATCTGTTTGTTCTGAACAAAAAAAAAAGTATTTATAAATTTGTATAATCCATCTAAATCTTCTGTAGTTTTCAATAGGTGTGGAACAATTTGTAATGTTTACTTTTACCATCTAAATCCCCCCCCCCTCTGAGTCTATTACTATAAAAGAAAGTGAAGTACACAACTAGACAATACAACAGGCCTAAATGAAAAAAGTCAACATTCTAAGAATAGTTTTTGAGTCATGCGAGGTACATACATATGTTACTCTGTACTAGTCATGATGGATTTGAGGACAAAATAGTTCCTTTGAAATCTTTAAACCAAAATTTGTGACACAACACATGCTTTACTTTCTAAAAAGAAGTCAAAATAGTAATATTTATTTAATATGTATTTTGTCCATTCATAAAAATCAAATAAAAATGGGCAAGACCATTTCACATAGTAGAAAATTGCTGGTAATAATTCAGGTTGAAGAGTAATACTCAATACATCCAACGCCTATACTATTTACCAGCATTTTCTTTTTTAATCTTTATCTAAGGACTATGATAAGGGATTGGAATGTTAATTTATAAAGGATTTTACTGGATTTTTTAATTGTTTAATGGTGTCATAAATATATTCCATACATCCTGGGGAACTGCCGGAAAACTGAGCTGAGGATAAATAGACACCCCTGAAGTTACTACTTCTGTACGGGAATTTTCCTGAAGAAAAACTAATATAGGCCAGAGATCTATGATGAAGTGAGGTTTTCATTGAATGAATAGAAGAGTGTATATAAAAGTCATCAGCAGGAATAGTTCTAAAGAACTATAAGCTTAGTGGCAAAATGCAGGACTGGGTCACTGCCCGAGGAAAGGACTTTTTACAAGCCCATACTTGTAGCAGAACAGTCACAAATTTTGTTTTTAGGCATTTTCACTGAGGTTGGTCTTCAACCCAGCAAACATCCATAGCTTGCCAAAGGAATTCTGAGGGACTTCATAAACTACCTCTTCTATGACTCTGAAACCTAGTCTTGTGAAGAACCACACATTAAAGAGAGAAATAATAATTTTTTCTATATTTACCATATTTTAGAAAAAGAAAAAAAAACCTCAAATCTTAATAATAAAAAACATCACCCAAAAAAATTAATTTTATTTCCAAAAATGACTCCAACAAAAGATAAAATAACATTATAATTTGCTTAGAATGCTGCGTCCAAAGTGGCCAGCTACAAAATTTATTTGAATCTCACTCTCTAATGAAACATTAGCAATAGAGATGTAGTAATTTAAGAACCAAAGAAGACAAGACCACTTAAAAGTAAATTTAGGCAGACAGAGACTGTAACACAAATCAATATTTTGTATGTTTTTCACAATTACTGTTTATAAGTATCAATAAAGTGTTTTTACTTAATGGATCATCAGAGCTGAGTTTTCATTTGAATAAATATTCTATTTCATTTTCCGAGATTCTTTTAGCGATAAATGATTACTTATATACTGTTTTTCAAAAATTTCATTATGAGTACAACCTTAGTAGTGAAATAGATTCATAAACACAGTGTTAGCAGTTGGTTATTAAATGAGAAATCTAAACTTAACCCACAAGATAAATCACAAAAAGAGTAGGTATTTCCTCATATTTGAAAATTTGAATTTCCTTATAATTTGTCTAAAGAGTCTCTTAAAATAAATACTATTTTTCAACGTTTGAAGTGATTGACCAGGTTTATTTTCTGTTCTTCTACATTTATATTATTAAAAAAAAACTGGACTAGCATGACTTACAGATCTTGTAATAAATATACCTGTTTGCTAATTAATGATGTCTAATTGCAATACACGTTCATGATAAAATAACACATAAAGTGGCTTCTCCATTCTTTTATTGAGTTATCTTTATAAATGACTACTATTATTTAAAAGTGAATGTATCTCAAAATCATTTCAATCTAATATAATGATTATGATGACAGTCGTATATTAAGTGAATACTTAATGTGTTCATATTACAATAAAAGCACATTATGTATTCAATTTTATTATATCTATGAAATTCATTGTTTAATTAAGATATATTGGATTTATACATTATATATTCATCCAGAACTATAATTTAAAAAATTACAAAAAATTTAAGTTGTTCAAATGTTTGATGTATTAAGGTTTTCTTTTTTTTTCTCTCTCTCTTTCTCTTTCCTAAAGTATTACAAGTTCAAGCTTGAGTACCTTTAGAAAGAAAAACGCCTGACAGTGAAAGAAGGGAAGGGAATACCTCTCTAAAAACTTGGCTTAAAATTTAATAAGTTCTCCTCAAGTGTTTAATCTCTAATGCCTCACGTTTCAGAATCATTTCCTGAAACAAATTTATACAGCTTGGCCTTTGTTGAGTGATTAAAATATTTTCAAGCAATACTATAGTATTTATTAAAGTTATCTGAAAAATTGTCAAGCCTAAAAAAAATTAAAAAAAGGGAGCATATGTTTAGATGCATAATTTTAATTACTAATTTGATGAAAGTTAGTGTTATATCTATTTAGTTTTGTTCCATTGGAATGATGTTAATCATTTCTTTGAGTTTGGTACTGTAAAATACATACCCCATTGACAAGTTAATAAATGTAGTGCAATAATGAGAGATACATATTTTATATTTTGTTTATTTTTTACTTGTGACTCCAATTGGGAGAAACTATCAAATAATGATCTCAAAATAAATTTATCAATTAAGAACCAATAAAATTAAGGTCACTCACCCAAGAAGCTAATCTTCCTTAAAAAATATAAGCTCACGCTTATATTTCAAGATATTTTTGTTAGCTTATAAAATGAGGAGTCCATGTGAAATTAAAAGGATGTCAAAGTGCAAATTGTAAATTAATATTATATTGTCTGTTCTTTCTTTTAAAGCATAAACAATAAATATTTATTAAATGGTTTTTTAATAGGGGTTTTATTATTTTATTTACTGTATTAATATCCTTTTACTCTTCGGTTTTATTTATTTCCTACTTTATTTTTGTTATCTGTTTGTTTTTATTCGTGAGGTAGGTTTTAATAATTTTCCTATAAATAAAACCAAAACCAAAACGGGCGGTGGTTTTTAGTGGCACAGCTTAACTCGAGAGGAGCAGGCCAAGTATTATGAAAAGGCGAGAATCGAGCGGCAGCTTCACATGGAGCTATATCCTGGGTGGAGTGCCCGTGATAATTATGGCTATGGAGCAAAGAAGAAGAAGCGAAAGAAAGAGCGCGTTACCATCACAGATTCCGGAGGTAGAGCACGGCCTCCAAAAGTCCCTTTTAACCACTTTATAACCTGTATCCTATGTTCCCTTGAAGCTTATATTGGCTTCTGCAAACATTTTTTTTTCTTTTTCTTTTTTTTTTTTAATATTCAACTTCAAAACTAACATTTTCCATTATAAATTTTATTTCGAATATCTTTATTAAAATTATCAATTTATTTTTGAAAATGATATAGACTTCAAAAATTTTTAAGTTTACTCAAGCCAATGTATGCTACTTGCTTGAACAAATACCAGTAACCCTCCTTGTATCAAGTATAACCTGCCACTTTATTTATAAAGAAAGCAATATGTGATATTTTATACTACTTTTAAGTGAATCAGATACACCACACTCTATATAATAGTTTATAATATAATTAATTTGCGAGTTAATTTCTTTGGTTTAGTATAAACAAAAGAATAACTGGTTTATTTTTTTTTTCACATTTTATTTTAATTTTGTTCCTTCTTTTTGTGGTGTCTTGAGTCACAAAGTTCTTTTATCACATCCTGCTATTCATGGAGAACAGCTTGGAGTGGCATCTGCGCTTGGTCATTCGAGATGGAGGTACCTCCAAGGAATGCAGTGAAATATAATTTTCATAATAATAATAATGAAATCCCTCTATGGTAACGAACAGCAATCGGCCATCAAACGCTTCCTTTTTCTCATTCTTTCCTTTCCTTTCCCTTCTTTTTCATCGGTGCTGTGAAAACCAAAGTTGTTTGCTAGGTCAAAAGGGGTTATTTTCACTTCATTTGTTTTTCTTTTAAACTAGTGTAAATCATTATTAAAAAAACAAAAAAAGAGGCTAGTCGAGGTTAATTTTAGTTTTCACTCCGTAGTGGCATGCCCTCGGAAGAGAAGAGCAAGCAAAATACTATGAGCTGGCACGTAGAGAGAGACAGCTGCATATGCAGCTTTACCCTGATTGGTCAAGCAGGGCGAATACTACTCGCGGGAAGAAGAGGAAACGAAAGCAAGAAACAAATGATGGAGGTACAATACCCCACCCTCCCCTAATGCGCAATTTGCTCTATAGCTTGTTTGACGGTTTCGTTATTCTTTCATACTATTATTACATTTATTATCTACTATTTATTTTAATTTTTTATAATATTACTATATTTCTCTTCTATTTTTGAGGCATTGCTCCCAAAAACCCATATCCCCTTACCCATTCCTTTCCTGAAGCACGAAAAATTGACTCTGTAATATCTATTATATCTTGGCCACTTTCTTGTTTTAGAGTCGACTGGTTAAACCTTTTTTCACTGTTTATTTTCTTCTGTGTCCATCATAAACATGTAAATTTTATACCTAGTCCATTCCATTTGTCTTTTATATTTATATCTAAACATTATTAAAAATCGTGGAATATAACAGAGTCAGTTAAAATTACCAGAAAATTGCTTCTTTTAAAGGGGTGTTTGTTGGCTGTTTGCATGTTTCAATTTTATCATATCTGTAAGCAATTTTATGTCATATTTTTTACTTTCAAATTACTTTTTAGGATGTACTTTCAATTGCAGTATGGAGAAGTAAGCTGTATTTTAGTCTGTTTTACTTTTCCAAAACTCAGAAAACCAAGTAATTTCTTTGTTTAAGAAAATTTTCTTCACACTGCAATTGATACTCGAATGACCATGTCTACAGTTATTATGACATTTTATTATCAGAGCTTTTCTGTAAGCCCCCAAAATTGCATGCTTTATTAAAATTATTAATATTTATTTTTCTAAGACTTTCATTTTATTTTAATTACTTTTAGTGAGCATGATGCACTAACAGCATGAAATTCAATATATTTATTATAAGTAATGATTATATTTCTTCAGAATTCTCATATTAATGATAATATATATGAACTTTCTCCTTCTCTTCTGTAAAATATTTATAATTATATCATAAAAGTCAATTTCAAATGTTTGGTATGTCCCAGAATATAATGCTGACTATAAAAAATTATTAAAAAATATGCAATAATAAAGATATGAAAGAATCCATATTATTTTTTTGTAAAGATAAAAATATTGTGACCAAATTAGGTAATATATCAATTTACGAATTACTAGATGTCTTCAGGCAAATGCTACCAAAATACAATATAGCTGCTATATCACATGTTAGTATGATCAGTCCAGAAGTCATCACTGTGCTTCATGTTAACTTTAAAAAAAGAAAGAAAGAAGTTTCTATTATGGTTAAAAACAAAAACAGAGACTTTACTTTTGACCTGCATTCAATTACATCAGTTGATCAGGAATGATCTATCGTTTTTGTTCTTGATAGCATTAATGTTAATTTTTTTGTCCCATTCATGCAATACATTGAACTATATACCATTTGTTATTAAACCAGTTTCTTATGTAGGGAAATATTATAGTCTATGGTGCAAACTGGCTTGAAAAATTCGATGTCAGTGTCATTCTTTAACACCTTAAAAATCTCTCAAAGTAGCTTTTTTCCCCATATCTATTTAGTCAACTTGATATTATACATTCCATAAAGTAAGGTATCTAAAATTGGAAAAATGATCACATTGAATGTTCAAAGATTGTAATGGAACTAGAAGTCCTACAATTACTTCTGGAAAAATCTTGAAATAATGCAACTGTAAGCGAGTCAGACAGTTTTCCTCCCTTTTATTATAATTGGCAATCAAAGCACACAAGTAGCAAAGCAAGTAAACTAGTTTCGTTTGGGTGTCTGCAAAAATTAATCAAAGAAGTCATAGAAACACAAATAAAAACCATTATGGCTGGTCATTGAGTTGTAAAAAGAACAACAGGTCTGAAAAATATTGTATTTATGTCAAAATCAGTTTTACTATACCTGACTATCTTTTCCCTGATCACTCCATCAATGGTAATCTATATGAGTAGTCAATCAAATTTTCTCTCTTCCTCTCAACATCAGAGTCATGTAGATCCATTTTCCTAAAACAGAAGTGATTGTAACGTTTTTATTGACAGGCCTGTAACTTTCTGGTTGAGATATTGAGTTTTCCCTCAGTTTTAAGTTAGTTTAGTTTATTTTGGGTGGCCCAGTTTAACCATGCGAATTAAGGAGTTGATTTTTATTTACTCAGTAAAACTACAGTTATGGGCATAATTCCCACCTGGACAATAGGAATTTATTTAGCCATAAACTCAGCCAAACATGTCTAGAATAGAGTGGTAATCAGGCCCAATTAGCCATAAAGGGATGTTAATAAAAAAAGTATGTAAAAACCAGAAATTAGCTATTGAGCTTAAAGTACTGTACAAGCTTAAGTGTGCCACAGTTAGTTCTATTATATTAGTAAGTACGAATGGGCTCGAGGCTAAAAACAACATTCCACACCAATAATTCTAATCTGTTCATAAATATAATAAAAGAAGAACAACAAGGAGTTCTTAACCCTGCGACAATTTAGTACACAAATTCCCAGTAATGTAACTAAAGATGCTTCATATTGGTTGGATTTTCCCCTAAAGTGGATTTTTTCCCTCCCAATTATCAGAGAAATAACCTTCCGGATAATAATAATAGTTTCTCAATAAAAATTCTTCTTTAGCTTGTTTATATTTCAAAAAATTGTTTTTTGTGGGCACAATTGGATTTTAAACATTGAGAGTTGCCATTAAACATTTTCAGGCTAATTGAAATGAGGACTTGATCTTCAAGAAGGCCACTGTCTTCTTAGGATTTCAAACATTCCTACCTTGACCCAAACTGACAACAGAATTGTATTGCATACTAATGTTCCCATTCTTGCCATTCCAAATAAGGGAAATGGTTACTCCTTTAACACTTTTTTTAAAAAGAAATGAAGCTGAATAACTCTTCAGCAATTCAGATTGCTGTTATCTAGTTGTTTCTTATACCAACTAGTATAGGTATACTAGAAAAGATTTTTGTCGGAACTAGAATCACTGAATTAGTCTGTTATTCTGGGACATACCATGCCATACATTTTAATTCATACCTGTTTATGGAACCTCATTTAAATCCTTATTTAATTGATATTATGTAATGTAGAATTATATATTACTTTGTACAAATATTTCAGTTTCACTTGGTTATAAGCATTACAAAAAGAAACTGACAATTTATTTATGACCTGGTTCCAGGATGTATTTTGAATTAAAATGTATATCACAATTCTTGTTTCATTAAATGCATAAAATACATAAAAGTTTATTTATGTTTCATTAAATGAGATTCTTTACAGATATTCAAATTTATATTCAGGGTCAAAAAAATGTAATCTACTGTTTTATATATATTCACTATATTTCAAATACCAGAATTAACGTTTTTTGATAAATCACTCACGTTTTCACTTCTTTTGATTACCATAATAATAATTCATAATCTTAAAAAGACATTTGTTTATCGACAAAATGTTGGTTTACAATTAACATTAAAATATATTGCTAAGTTAGCAAAAAATATAAAAAATATAAGTCAGAGAAATTAGCAATTAATGTTATCATAAATTATCACTTTTTTGTTCCTGAAACATATAAATGAACTAACAATTCTTTTTTTTTTTCTTTTTCTCGTAATGTTTTTAAAAATATTTTTATTTATGACATTTAAATGACAAATTTCAGGTAATTCAATGAAGAAGTGTCGAGCAAGGTATGGCCTTGATCAGCAAAGTCAGTGGTGCAAGCCTTGCAGGTAATGTCAAATTTTGTTTTGTTTTTTTTTCTTTCTTTTTTCTTTTAATAATTACGTATTCATAGTATTCATTTAGCTTTATCTTTTAAGTTAATAATAAGTTAAATAATACCATAAAATTAAGATTGGTATACAAAAAGATATCTTTCTTTTCTCAAAATGTGGAATTTTATAACAGCAATGAATTAATTTAATAGTAAATCAGTAGTAATATACCATACCTACCTACTGCAGAACATATTTTTACAACTCTTAAGACATATTCTATTATTTTACTCAGCTGAATTATGCTGGGATTGGAGTATATATATTTTGTTATGTTCTTTATTTAATTATTAAACTTTAACAAAGAAACTATGCCATAAAAGTGCCCCATAAATAATTATTAATTGAAAACTTAAACCGCACTGTAATCAATTCTGTGGCTGGACTAACTCAGGTGATTAAGAAAAAGTATAATAATTAACTGATTAGGAGGATTATTTATAATTTTAATTTAATATACAAGATGTATGTGTTTATATATATATATAGCTTAGCCACAAATTTCACAATTATTCATTATACATATATTCCTTGACTGCTTTTTGTATGTTTAAATAGATTCTCATTTTATATAAAAAATAGACTGATACATTAATATTAAATAATTGATTATAATCTATTCATTGGATAAATAATTATATTTTAGATATGTTTCGTGGGAACTATACTGTTACTGAGCCTAGAATGTTTCGAGTTTATTGGCTCCTAAAATTTTTATCTGACTTGACTAGACTATAAATTGAATATTTGTTTCAGTGAGAATGCATTAGAAATTTCTTATTAGATATTGACCTCAAAAAAACTCCATTTTTGAAAATACAAACAATAACACATTTTCAGGTTATACTATATGCATCTTTATACACAATGATTTGTTGTTTCACATTGCTGTGTGTTATTAATATGTTGCACACATGTTCTTTTTATTCTTGTGAATTTCATTGTCAGTAGTTGAAATACAAAATAAGAATTTTGAGTTATGTGTTGACTGATCTGGTTTCCGGCAGCCCTGAACTCGGAAGCCAGGGGCTAGGCCCTACTTCGCTGGTTCACGCCGGCTTTGGAGCGGCCAACAATGCTTCTTCCCCGCAAGAACCGACTTATGTTAACCTCTAGGACACAATCACTCTCGGGGATCCGTTTGTGAGTCCGCGAAATTTGTCTTTCACCATTTCTTGGATGGATTGATGTCGTGCTCGCTTGATCTTTGTTTGTTTTTCTCTTCTGTTTGTTTTCTTTCTTCATTCAAGTAGAACCTCTTTATATTATTATTACAATTTTCTAATACGCTCACACTTACTCCCTCGATAGTAATGTATTTATAATTTTTAAAAATGAAATATCGGTTACAAAAGATTATAAAGTTAAAAAACTCTTATTTTCTCCAGTTGTGTCAAAATACTTGCCTAACACATTTCTGATGTTTCTATGGAGCTAAAAAGTCCACCATAGAGGTACAGCACTAAATAAGCATATTTCTCAAGAGTTCTGCATTAGACGCTCTTGATAATTTATAAAAGGCAAGTGGAAGTCAATGTGCACATATTCCCAACCTCTCAATATGCATGATACCCTCTTACCCCACAGATGATGTTACATGCTTATTATCATCAAGTCTGTATTTTTCTCCTTAGTAAAGACCCAACATAAACAATCTGTGATGTTTAATATTTATGAACCCCAAAAGACATTTCATGATAATCAGTTTAATGTAGAAATCTGTTGATTATATGTGGTGGATAATTCAAAGCTAAAAACTGAAGAATGCAAATAAGTCTATTAACATTCGAGTTTAAAAAAAGTTAAGAGTTATTATTAGAGTTTAAAAAACTATTGAACAAAACTTGTATGAAATAGTTTTTTTTTTTTTATTAAGTTTGGTCCTATAATATTTTTCAGATACAAACCTGGGATATTTACGATTTTGTATTTTCTCCCTTCCCTTCAATTTCTGCTTCCAGTCTGAATTCAGCCTTTAATGAAAATAGCCTTTAGTTTTTGCATATAAGCAATTTAATAATCGCCACTATGACCACTAGACTCTAAAAAAATATAGTGGAAATTCTATAAAATACATTGCCTCTGGAGAAAATAAGCGTTTTACCTTCAAGAACTAACAGAATTCTATTGTGAGAATTCAGACATAACATTATGAAAAAACGTTTCTACTAGAATCTGTCTGCATCATTTTTATGTATTACTTAATATACATTTTTTTTGCCTCATATATATGAGTTGAAATATTTATGTACTAGGATTGTGTTTTTTTTTTTTTACTTTTCTAATTCAATCAATCATTTCTTATGCACACGAAAAAAAAATAAACAAGAAACTTAATATTAAAACCATTTACCAGGATTTTTATCAATTATTTTAACTCTATTTTTCCATTATTGGAATCAAATGAGGATTTAAATATAAATGTAATATCTATGTAAGAGGTTCTACACTTTTTCAACTTTTTACCAATTTTTTCTGTTTTTCCTTGTTTTTTGTCTTTGTAACATTTAACTTTTTTTGGATGTTTGATTGCCAGATTTCTTTTTTTCTTTCATTCATTTTATTTGTTGTTGTTTATAATACTGTTTTCAGATTATAAATTACAAACTCTTGTGGTTTTCTAATTTATTTATATGATTTTTGTTGCTTTTTTTTTTGTTATTGCACGATGGATACATATTGTTCCCTGCTAAACCTCAGTTAATATCCCTTTTATTAAAATGTCCATGCTTTTTTTTATGAATTGCCTTAGATAAGTGTTGTAATATTATGAACCACATTACTTTTTTTTTGTTTTGATATTTTTTTTGTTTGCAAAATGCACTGTAGAATTGATTTAGATAGAAGTGAATTTTCTTTTTAGAGTGCAGTAGGCAGAAATATTATTGCTACATATTTTTAAAAAAATAATTGTTATTTACTTAACTTTAATAATGTTTAAAATATGTTTTGGCATCATATTGGTTGTTAATAGGGGTTGCTGATCAAGAAAAAATTAACTTGTAACTTTACTGAAATTTCAGCATTATTGCCTAATAGTAAAGTCAGTGGATATGGTACTTTAGTGTTTAATGAACATGTTTTGACTATATTTTGTTTGGGCTCTATTAGCTCGAGAGGGGAGATGAATTACAGGCACTAAATAATGTAAGTAGTGTTTGCCTGTACTTGATCTCTTGACATAATGAACACGCAATATATAGGGTCGTCCACTGAATATTTTTGGTTATTCGAGTAATTTTTAATCCTATTCATTTCTTATGGCCAAAATAATCGTCAATAAGTATTGGCATCTTAATAAATATGTGTCGACAAGAATTTCTGTTTTGGCTTGTGAGATAAAATCAGTATTGTGTTAGACATGAAAGAGAATATTATCCATTTTTATAATATTTTATTTCATTGCATTAAAAAAAGGAAAGTAATCAGCACAAGCTTGCCAAAAAGTTTCTGGTGTTTGTGAAGACAATGCTTGAACAGAATGCGCATGTCACAGTTGTTTTCTAAAATTCTGAACAGTAAATTTTGACATCAGTGACGCTCTACAGTCACCCAGGAGCAATTGAAGTGAGTAGCATTAAGGCCACCATTGTTTGGAACCGCTCAAAATCAGTAGGAGATTGCTATCGCCATAGATTTCTGGATACAAACATGAATAAGGAAAGGATTTTTGCTAGATTGGCTCCTTCTCCATTCTCTAACCTAAATCGTTAAATGAATTTAAGCTTGGAATGAGTTGCAAAAATGAAACAAAATTATGCATTTTTGAAAGAATAGTAATGTGGGATGAAACGTGAATAGTTTTGAGCAGGATATTCTAAGGGAATAATGTTTTCTATGTGGTTGGATTTTGTAGGTATTATTTTTTAGTAACTATTGCATTCAAGATTAATGATTAATTAAACACTATACTGTTCATAATTAATAAAATGTCTTAAAATCTTTATAAGAAAAGTAATTTATGAACAAGTATATAACCTGATGGTCTCATAATATTAGTCTGGTCCTGTCATTTAAATAATTTATACTGATTTGTTGCTGAGAGAGAATAAAGTATTGGTATAAAAGTTACAGTCATTCAGATGCTTGAGAGATTCAAGGCTGTCCACTCTGAAATGCTCTGAAGATGGGATATGAATTTTTGTGATCAGCTTAGTATGATATGGATAACATTTTCATTTTTAACCATTGAAATAATTTATGGTTAGTTAAATACACAAGGGTGTAACCAGGATTTGTGTTTGTTTTTGGACAGGCCTTAAATCTGCTTATGGGTCGAATACACGCAACTGAATATCTGTCCATTTCTAAAATCTTAAAATTACATTATATCTAGTGCTGCTTAAATTGATTTTTTGTGAATATGCTCTAGTTTGTACATTTAGCATGTAGTAATTGACCAGTTTTAGGTCACTACTTCTGGCTACTCCACTATTTATTTATGGTAATAATTCAAAATATTTTTTCAATTTTGGGAAGTAATAAGTATTGCTTTACCACGTAATAGTAAAACTTAAGGATTCATCCTTGTATATATCAAGAGTTTCATTATCTTTTGAATTATTTAGCTTGATTTAATTTTTTATTATTTAATTTAACGATATTTAGAAATGTTGAATTAGTGCCTGTAGATTAATACTACCATGTGTTGACTGCACAGCCTCCATTTTTATTGTTTATCATGTTATCTAAATTAAATTCTAACTCTGGAATTGTATTTTCTTGAATAATACGATATGAGTTAATTGACAGAGTGGTCATATCAAAAATAAAATAGAAAAACCAGCCAGTGAAATGTTGAGTCCCTTTTACTTAGAAGAGCTATAACCCGATAAGTATATTCGAATTATTGGAATGCCTTCATTGAAAATTTCAATTCGGTCACAATCTGTCTTGTTGCGGCAGATCATGTTTCATAATTTTCCTAAACTCAGGTTTCTATGCCTGTAGAAACCTGGTAAACTAGTTATCTCATAGGCTCCTAAAATGTTACTAACATTAATTCTGTTTAATGCGAATCATAGTAAAATATTTCTACTGTTGAGAGGAAAACTTCCATAAACTGACTGAAAATATAAAGCAATAGAATTTCACTTTCAGAAATATTTTCTAAATAAAGAGTGTGGAGATTCTTTTCAATCAAATAATTGAAAACATTCTTATTTTTTAAAAAAATGGATTTTATGGTCTAATATTCATTTGCAATGGTTTAAATAACTCAGAACAAGATGAAAGATCTCTGAGAGGATTAATGTCTAGACATCAAGACATTTATAACTGAGGCTCGTTTTAATCTATAAAAGTATATTGTTATTTTAAGGGTGTTTGATTAAAAAACTGCCGCCTTCAACTTATTCATTAACTAGTGGAAAAAAGGTATATATTATCCAATGAAAGTGAGGATTCAGTAATAATAATTAGATAATTTATTTTTTTCCTTCTCTATATCTAAGTTTGATTTCCTAGTCACTTTATTAATTTTATTTCAGACACAAATATCTGCCATTTATGAATAGAATTTACAAAATTTTGGATCAGCAATCCCTTTGATATAACCTGATATATGATTCATTTGTTTAGGAACCAATGATATGCCATTTCTCAGGAGAGGTTTTTATGTAGTTCATTTTATTATTTTGTCCTCTAAAGAGTTACAACTATTTTTACTACAGACCTTTATTTCTAAGATTCAAGTAATTCTCAAATACTTTTGCTCTTGCAGCTCTTATATAATTTAAGCTTTTTGGCTGGACACTAAAATTAAATTTGATATCAGTTGTTTCAGTTCATATTTAAATTTATTTATCGCATATGTTTAATGGTTGACAAGGTTTTTTTTTTTATTGCGTTTATTTCATACAAAAAAATATTTTAACTACTCAGTGATTTTAGACCTACACTTTGGTGCTAGCAAGTTTGATGCTTACAGCTAGTTCATATTGAACAGCCTTATTCTTTTTTCTTTTTTTCCAAAAAAATTGTTTTTGACTAATATTATTCTATAAGTAGTAAAAACAAAAAGTCGTCTCCTTAATTTTGAAGACATTTTGAATGGGACTGTCAGCCACTCAAAAAGGCAAATGCTTTACAAAAAACTGATGTAGGTACTACATGACTTCCTTCTACTTCTATTAAATGAAATAAGCAAATTTTTGATGCACTTCTTTTAAAATGATTTCATTTGAATGTGATAAATGTCTCTCTTTCATAGAACATAATTTATAGATCTTTTCATGATAAACAAAAGTGCTTTTAAACAATTTGTTTATATCTCTAATAGGCACTAATAAATTTATATTTTATTTCTAGCCCCTCTTTAACACTCCTTTAGTCACTTTTGATCAAAAGGGAAGGCACACAACTAGATGGTTCAACAGTCCTAAATATCAAATTTCAATGAAGGCTAGTTGTTTTTGAGTTATGTGAGATCCATACATCCCACCAGAATTAGTCAAAGTAGGTTCAGGGATGATTAAAATGGATAATTAATTTAAGGCCCGAAAACTGAAAATTTTGCAATCAATCAGAATACTTCATTTACTTTTTACAAGGAAGTAAAAATTGTGGTTATCCAGTTCTTTGAGTATGGTTTTTAACCTGAGAACCATATTCAACAAACTTGTAGTTAGATTAATCTAACTATAAGTATAATAGGTGGTAGGCCGGCTCACCTCAGCCAGACCTTGTTCCCTATAAGTCATAATATTTAATATGTATTCATCATCATAATCTTATCACCTCGTGTAACACTGTGCCATATGAGGTTGCCTCTTGTAGAGCTGAAGCAGGTGTCTCGTTTTTGGACCAACTCTCTTCTTTTATTCCAATCCAAACCTAGCTTCTGAGTTGGTATTCTGGCAGGTGGAAGTGACTTCTAATGTAGGTAGATGAAAAAATTGGCTACGCTTCCACTGTAACAATTTATTAAAACGACAGAGCCCTTTCGATGCAGGCCATCATCGTCATTGCCCTGTTGACACAAAACAATAATTACTTACCTCTATTAAAATAAAAAACTATCTTTCTAAAAAATTAACAATAAAAACTATCTTTCTTATTTATGTGTTATTTTAGTTCTAAGAAAGATAGTTTTTATTGTTAATTTTTTATAAAGATAGTTTTTTTATTTTAATAGAGATAAGTAATTATTGTTTTGTGTCAACAGGGTTTGATGATGATGCACTGCATCGAAAGCGCTCTGTTGTTTTAATAAATTGTTTCAGTGGAAGCGTAGCCAATTATTTCATCTACTTACAAACCTAGCTTCTCGAATGGCTTACCAACACTGTTTTCTCAGAAGATGCATGGCCTTTCTCTTGGCTTTTTTACTTCTACATGGGTCTGTAGGTCTTCCTGGCAGTTCTTTCCTGACCCATTCTAAGGAAGTGTCTGAACAACCCATCTAGTGCTTCTCTAGAAAGTTCTCATGGGGGGGGAGGGTTGCCTTCGAGGAGGTATAGTGGTGTTCCGGATCCTATCTTCTCGAGAAGGTAGTGCATCACCGTGGGCTAGATTTGGCTTTTGTGTTTTGAATTGAGGGTTCACGATTCAGAAGGGTATGAGCGGATAGAGAGAAAGTCTGTCACGTATTTACATTTATCTCAAAACGTAAAAGTTCAATGAAAACAATAAATGGTATTTAAGCTTCAAATAAAGTTGTTCATTATATAACAGCTTATTGTTAATATGACATCAGTAGGTGATTTACTCATGGTCGAAAACTACAAAAAAACAAATATCTTAGTTAATAATCAAGATAGTGAAAAAGCACACATAACAACATTTATGGAACATTACATTTGCACTATGATTGATTCTATACAATTTTTTGTAATACGGAAATATTTTGAATTTTTGAAATTCTCCCCCTCTAAGCCCCCCTTCTCCCACTGGTCCGATTTCAGCTGTTAACAAACTTGATCTCCATTTTTACATAAAGCGTTTAAATATCAAGTTTGGTAATGATCAGACAAAAATTGAGACCGCTAGAGCTTTAACAGGTATATATATATATATATATATATATATATATATATATATATATATATAGATAGATAGATAGATAGATAGATAGATAGATAGATAGATAGATCTAATTTTGAACAGACCTCAATCTGCTAAAATGTAGATTTAAATTGAGCCATTACTGAGAATTCTCTTTTACCGAGAAACCTTTATAAAGATATTTATCGAGAAATATATGCATTACTGATAAATATTACTGATATGCATTAATAAACTAATTAATGTCATTATTCTCTCCTGAAAATTGGTTTTAACAGTAATTTAATTTATCATATTTTGTATTTTGAGATAATTCTAATTCAATTGTTTTATCTGCGACTGGATTTGACTTAATGTAATGAAGTGATGGCCCATGAAGAGCTTGACAGGATAGGGAGAAATGTAGATTTATATTTAGCTATTTTAGTTTTATTTGGGACCTCTCTTTTACAGAGAAAGCTTGATATGCATTATTAAACTAATTAAATTTATTATTCTCTCCTGAAAATTGGTTTTAACAGTAGCTTAATTTATCATGTATGTATTTTGAGTAATTCTAATTGAAATGTTTTGTTTGCAGGCGTAAAAAGAAATGCATTCGGTATAAGGAGTGTGGGGACGATGGAACTGCGTCTGAGGACAACCTTGGTAGCGTGGACAGTATGGGTGAGTCGCACGCATCCCCTGACTGTGACGGTGAGTCATACCAGCAGAGCAGCGACTCCAGCCCTGGGGCACTGTCCGGCCTGTCTAGCCTGACTAGCCCCGGTCTCCTGGCGAGCCCCGGTGGGAGCCTGGCCAGCCCTTCCCTCAGCCTCGCCAGCCCTTCTCTACAATCACCCCTCACCCCACTAGATCAGTATGACACCAAACCACCCCTCCCCCTACCAAGGAATCCCGTCGGCACCAACCCCCACGATGCCAACAACCCTCTCTCAGTGAACCAGCTGACGGGGAAGTGTATAAAGACGAGTTCGCCGCCCCCTAGCCACCACCCGGGAGCGGGGAAGGAGGCCCGCACAGTGATTAGTGTCCCGTAGCGATTGCGCAAGGGGCGGAAGCCCCGCATCTCTCTCATCGCTCAAATCAGTTACCTATTCTTAGTATATTTTTACATCTTTATAATCAGCTGACCTTAAAACAACGTAAAAGACTTATGAATTGACTATATACCAAAGACTTCTATATTAATTTTTGACTTCCTTCTGATTATTAATATTCAGAGAATACATTTAAGGTGAAGGTCGACTAGAAAAACACTGTTCTACGGTGTAATTGCCTTGTTTGCTTCTTGATACAGGGTATTTCAAAAAGAATATTTGTATTACAAAGTATTATTTTGTCCAAACTATTGATCGCTGCACCTCCGCTCGCTATTGGAGAAATGAATACATAGTCTAGTTTATATTATAGCTACTAGATGTCAGTTGTCTTCTGTTTTGCTTCGTCATATGTTTGAATTGAAAGCAGTATAATTCGTGCAACATTTTCTTCAGGAACGCAAGGGCGGCCAGGTCTCTTTCCTTTACATACACATCCTGTGCCTACAAACTGTCGATACCATCTACGAATGTTCTACTCATTCGGAATATCGATTTGTTACCTCAACAAAGAACTTCTTTGTTCTTCGCAAACTCGAGAACACAAAATGATTTCAGCTGCAAAGTAGCCATTTTAAACATATGACGGTTACCAAGCAAAACAGAAAACAACTGACATTTAGTGGCTGTAATATAAACTAGATTATGTACTCATTTCTCCAATAGCCAAGCCAAGGCACAGTGATCCATAGTTTGGACAAAATAATACTTTGTAATAGGAATATTCTTTTTGAAACACCCTGTATTTCTATGTGCTGTGGGACTGCAGAAGAACCAGTTAATCATGATCAATAAAAAGTCATTGCCCTCTACAACTATTTTTAGTGCAAAGTGCACTTTCAAAGAGCAAGCTCCACCTAAGTGCCTGTGTGCAGTCTGAAGCAAAGTAACTGTTCAGGACAGGGCCTTTTTACTGATCCTGATGTAATATAATGTGATATTTCTTAAACCTTTTAGTGGCAGACACATTTTTAGAGGTTGCCATAGATTTACTGACTCACTCGATATAAATACATCACACAAAATGTTTTAATGGAGCACAAAGGGCTTTCAAAAACTCCTGTCTCAATCGTTAATAGGGCAGTCAAACAATATGATCTAGATGAGCTGAGTAATGCTTCCCATCTCTGATCCCTACACCTTTCGATATTACAGACAGCAGATCTTGAAAGCAGTTAGAGTCTCAATAAAATAAACGAGAAACAAAAAAATAACTTCTGAAGTAAGGGATTTCTCTTTGTTAATTGAATGGTATCAAAGACCCAGTTGTGCTTCTGGCCATTTTCCTTTATTCAAATTTTGTGAAATTGCATTTTTATGTTTAGATAATCTTAAACTTTCTGAGAAGGTTTGAGAGACCAGCTGGACAGCTAAGAGAGTTGTCATTGGTTGTAATGTAATATTGTTATGGCCTTATTAATGCATTTATTTTTACTATAGTAGTAGAATCTGTTGGCTAAAGTGAATATTGCAAGCAAAAGAAAAGACTTAGTCAAACTGTTAACAAAACTAATGACTTTCCAAGACTACAGAAAATACTAAACTAAAGTTGTATACTCATTAATGTAGACAATTATGCATAGGTGACAATGACTTAGTTTTAGTTAACCCTATTTGACAATACAATTGGGGTGATGTTATAGGCCTAAGCCCCAATGACCCAATATATATACTGGCACTAAAAGGGTTAATAAAGAAGTTTTACATTTACAGTGACTTGTTAAGTGTTGAGTTATTGCTTGGTTCAGACCTGACTGCATGTGGGGCAGTAACATAGTCTAATTATGTATTATACTGAGGCATTTTTTATTGGTCGACCTTTGCCTTCTACTGGCAAAATATAATTTCATTTCATTCTATAAGGTAATCTTTCTTTTTTTCTTATTTTTAAATAACTTGCTTTATTAATTGTACTTGGGTTATTGTTTTTGTAAAAGAAGAACATTCATTAATTAATTAATTTAGCAACTTCTTAACAAGAAAAATCTTTAGAGCACAATTACCTATTTAACTCATACAAATTTTGATTCATTTTTCATTCATTAATATTGCCTGGCTGAGAATTTTATGCAATATCCTGTTTCTCGGAGTGCATGAATTAAAAAAGAAAAAGTTTGTCTTCTCAAAGATAAGTCATAAAATTTAAACCATGTTGACAGTTAAAGAAAGTACCTTAGTTTCCTAAATTTAGAAGACTTTGTTAAAAAAAAACTCCGTTCAGTCATTACAAGGCAATGAATTATATGATATGTTTGAAGAAAAAAAAAAAATCAACATTTTCTCAGTCTCTTAACATAAAATAATGACTCAGGTACAAATGAATTATTCAAATATAAGTATCCCCCATATTACCAAAATCCTTTAAAATCACAAGCCAATTTAAAAGTTTCTATTTATTATACAATATTCACATTTAGATATTTTCTAATTATTTTGGTAGCTCAATAATTCATTAATATAATTCTTTAAATAATGCCCTCTATTTTATAAATTTAAGTATTCCGGAATTAGTGTAGTAATAATACTCTTATATCTAAAAAAATAAGAAATAATAATAATAAAGAGTCATAAAAACCTGTTATACTCTCCATTTAAAAACTGCTTTAGGGAAACATCAAATATCCATCTTGTTTTTGTTTTCATCTCTTTTAATTTAATGGAAGCTGCTGTCGATTTTCATTGCTTTTAAAAGTTTTTATTTATTTATTTGTTATTCCTCAGCAAAGTCACCTGTAATTATATTAACATTATATATATTTACTTGCGATATATATGTTATTACTTTATGACTATAATTTATCATATAAGGATGGAAATGGAAATGTCTTGATTATTGGAATATTCGTGAAATCATGAATTTACAGGTGTTCAGTTAACAATATATCCCAGATAATTACAAATGATATTCGTCACTTCTGTTAAAAACAGAGAGTAGTTTAAGAAAATGTTTTGTAAAATATTTTCTTGGTTTTCAATGCTTAAAAAGTTTTTTTTTTTTTTTTTTGTAAAACCTATGCTATTTATCAATATCAGAAATCTAATCAACAATTAGCTAACAAACTGTCGTCCCTTTGTTTCAAAAGTAAAATTTATCATGAGTGAATTTTTTGGGATTTTGGTCATTTATCTTCAAGGTAATCATTAGTTACTGTGTACACTTTAATGAAATGAAGTGAAATTATTTTATGCTCAGCTTATCAGTATGATTTTATTCTCGAAATGCAAAGGAAAAAATAAATTGAGCTTACATTTTTCAGAGAAATGTATTTTTATTATAAGATATATTACATTCCAAAATGAATCTTTCTATTCTTTAACATAATAATAAAATGATGTGAAAAGGAGCTATGAGAGTGAGATGCAAAAGACTTCTTTTTCAAAAATGTGATTTTCGTTTTTAATGTGTAAGAATAAGAAAAGTGAATTTAATACAGAGTAAAAATATGTATGAAAAGGACGTACTTCAATGTGTATAATATAGGAGTAAGTGCAATTTGTAGTTTCTGTGTCAAAAAAAGTGTTGAGTGTTTATCTTTATAGTTTACAAAGATAAATTTGTTTTGTTATTTTTTTTAAATATATGTATAAAGTGAGTCAAGCTAACAGAATACTCAGGACGACTTTGAAAAATGACAAGGCGAACTGATTTACCTCTACCATTTGTCATTTTTAATTGTGTTTATTTTATGTGTGCTCGTAAGGTGCTCCGTTTACTTCATTAAAATGCTCATAGTTTATTTGGGGGACTGAAATGTTACTAATCTTAAATCGTTATTTTGATTATATCGACAATGTAGTGCTCACTATTATTCGGCAACTACTGCTTTAGATATTCTAAGAATCATTGTCAATGTTTAACTATACAAAATTTTAATTGAAAATAATTATTGTTAATTTTATTCCAAATCGAAATTGTTAAATATTGACTTATTCAGAGGTAATTCTAGAGCTTGTATAGATATTTTCTCTTCTTTTCATCCCTCAATACACAATTAATATTATTTGTAAAAGGAGTACCTTACTTAACTTTTAGATTTACATGATGACAACAAGCTTTTCAGTTCGTTTAAATATTTTATCATTATTGTTTCTTTAATGATTTAAGATCTCTTTAATTATATGTTCCTTTGTGCCACAATTAGGTTGAATAGTTTAAGTATTTGTCATTTTAGATACGGTAGCAATAGGATTCGACTTCATTGCTTAAAGATTGATCATAAAGCCTATTTATACAATAAATTGATTGTGATAATAACTTTATGTTCTGTATTATGTACAATGTATTATATAATGTAATGTCTGCTTTTCTTTCCGTTATGCCAGACTATTCGTATGCTCTGTATGATGTACCTTTTTTCTTTTTTTTTCTTAAATTGTATTTATTGAAAAAAATGTATTTGTTTTGTTAACATTGTTTTGTTTTAATATTTTTGTTTCTTTTAGAATATTTTAAATAATTGTTTCAAACAAAAAATATATCGAAACTCATCAATTGTGTGCAGTACCTTTTTTTGTTAGTAATATATAAAAGAGTTGTAGCTTTCGGGCTACTAAATAGTAAAATTACAATAAATTTAATTAAAATGTACGACATAGTACTTCTAGTTCCATGTAATTATCATTCGTTAAATTCTTGCGCCAATTATAGTAGGCGGAATAGCACAAACAATTTAGAAATACATTTGTACATTCTGTTGCAATATTTCCCAGCTTAGGCATCCATGGCACAGCAACGAAAACAAGCAAAAACATATAATACATTTCTTTAAAGAATAATCATTTTAAGAAAAATGTTAAAGATTTTTTAATTTTATAAACTACAAATTTAGTATAAAATAATATTTTTGTGAAAATAAATAATAAGTTCACACAAATTTTCAAGAGCATCTAAACTCATCAAAAACATTCTATTCAAAATTTTTGCTATTACAAAAAGTATTTAATATTTGGAGTGCTCATGAACTAAAACTTCAAATTTTGAAATTCAATTTGGCACTATTGCTATTTAAGTTACAAATAATTGAGGAAATATGTATTCTTAAATACAAGATATTAGCACAAATTAAATTATATTAAATGCAATGAATGATTTGAAAACAAAAGCATTGGCTAACTTTTTAATGTTTTGTAAATAAGTTGAGTATTTCTGCATTGAATCAGTACAACTAAGAAACTATAGCTAAGTTGAAACAAAATTTATGGTGTTTTAAACATCTAAATTTATTAATTTAATGAATTAAAATATTAGAAAACTCTAACAAAAAATATCTCAGAATAGTGAAGGCTGTAGCCATATATTTCATGTATCAAAAGTGATCAAATTATTCAATATCAAATATTAACTGATATTTTAGTTTGGGAATTAAACCTTTGATATCAATTTAATAGATACAATTTAATTCAAGAAGCAATTTTATTAACAACCTATTAGATATAAAAAAAGATAGTACATAGAATCTTGATATTTTTTCTGATCACTTAAATATGTAATGAGTTTTAATTAAGTTTATTTTACTGAACCTGGAAACAAATCAAAATTCAACTTTCCAAATTAAAGTATCAGTGGGATTTGTGAACATATTCAACTTCGAATATTAAAAATTTGATTTTAAGACATTCTCAAAAATGCTGAGAGATGCCAGAAGTTTAGTACTCATTAAAAATGTATTGGTTTTTACTTATTTTATGTTTTGACTAAGACTTAATATTTAATGATATTTAGGAGGGGAATAGCAAATAAATTATAGAACGTACATTATTTAAATTTGATGCTGGGCCATGGGAACTTGAATATAAGTTGAAAGTAAATAGCTTTTAGGTATTTCCTTTTGGAGATATGTTCTGTTTTGGCTTTATGATATTTACTTACGAAAAGACTGTTAAATTATTAAGATTAACTTAGCAAGAATTGCCAAAATAGGGAGAAGAAATAACTTGTAACAAATTGTGTTGGTTTTGTTCATTTTCTTCTTGTTTTATATTTTTTTTTTATTGTATAAAGAATGAGACCAGACTTGATTATCTCTGCTGAAATTGAATTCCGGTGCTTTTTCTGTATGTCCTGTTAAAACTGTTAGTTATTGTTATTTAAATGGAAACAAAAACATGTTATAGAGCATATTAGTCTTGTCATTTTGACCATTGTAATTATATGTAGAAAGTGTATAGAAGATTTGTCTCTCATCGATTTTAAAAGTGCCAACAATTTTATCTAGGAAGTAGTGTTATCAATAAGACCCTAATGACCTTCATTACGTCCTAACTTATTCCTATCCTATTTCCATAACTTCATTCAAAGAGGTGTTTACATGTGATTTATTTTGTAAATTATTTTAAAAACGAAATATTTTCTTCTCTAAAATTTCTTATCGATTAAGAAAAAAAATTGTTAAAAAGAAACTAAGGTTTCACATATATTTGTAATTAGTTTATGTTAAATAACATTGTACAAAACCATTTACTTCTTATGTTATTATATGTACAGCTTAATACAAGATTTTTATTTAGTTACTTTTTATTTATGTGTTTATACGAAATACGAAATGTTATATATATATTTTATTGTAAATTTCATTAGAGAGAGAATGTTTGTTCTAGATTGTATCATTTTTTATATTTAAATAATTGTACAACACTCACTGGTGTAGAATACGCTTCAAAAGCTAATGTGTTCTGGTTAATTTTACAAAAGAAAAGGAAAAATAACAATAGCAATTTCTTATTAACAAAACTCCAAAATAATTGTTTTTATATTTTAATCATAATTTTAAAAAAAATGAAAGAAAGGAATTTATAAAGTTTTGTAAAATCTCATCATTGAGATTGATTGTACTCGACTGTCTTCTTTACCTATTCATGAGCCACAATAGTAGTGTATTTTAATTTATAAATACATTTTAAAGTAAAAGCTATTGGTATATTAAAATGAAATCAGTGTTGTCACAAGTCTTGTATTTTAAAAACCTTACAATTCAACTCTAATTTGTTGTATAAGTAAAATTCAAGATAAATTGATTGTTTCATTTTGATTTTTTTTTTCTCAACATTATTTATATTATTGTTGTTGCATATGGACGAGAAAGGACTCAGAACTGACGGATAAAGTAAATTTGTAATGCAACTGAGCTCTACTTATTTTTTACCCGTTTGTAAATATCATTCGAGAGAGACTGAGTCAATATTATTGAGAGGTGTAGTCTCTAGCTTAGAGAGCTTCAGTCTCAGTTTTACAAAGGACTAATAAATTTGTAGAGGTCACTACTGTTATTGTTTTTACTTTATCCAGCATCATTTATATTTTAGCAGATTTCCCTTAAGGGGTCATATACTTATGACGCGATTTTCAAAATTTTTCTTCAAGTGTCCATCAATCCTACCTAGGAGATGACAAAAATGAGGTCCATTCAAAACTGAATATATATATATATATATATATATATATATATATATATATATATGTATATATTGGTTTGTTACTGTTCTAGGGGTCGCAATTATTGTTTAATCATTACCAAACTCAATATTTAGTCGTTTTATGTAAAAAGAAAGTTCAAGTTTGTTAACGGCCGAAATCGGACCAGGGGAAGGGTGGGTTTAGAGGGGGACAATTTTGAAAATTTTAAATATCTCTGTTACTATATGTTGGATTGAAAAAATGTATAGAGTCAATCTTATAGTAAATTAAATATACTATAAATATTGTTATATACATTTATACTTTATCTTGTATATTAACCAAGATATTTGCAGTTTTCAGCCTTCAGCAAACTTCCACTTCTACTCATGTTACATAAGCAATACTCGGCTATGTAATAAACCTCATCATTTGAAGCTTAAATACCAAATATTGTTTTCAAGAGACATTTATTATACAAGATACACGCAAATTTTTTATTTTTACCCCCCCCCCCTTCTTAAGTTTTTGGTCTACTTAAATTTGATCGATTAAGATAAAAGTTATTCTGATTTATTATAAATTACTGTACTAGATATAGTAAATAGTTTTCAATCAAATTAATACGTTATATTCAGATATATTACAGTAATTCTTTTTCTTTCCTGTCAAGAAGTTGGCAGAACTGTTTGTTTAATTTTCAGATGCTTTCCATCAGGAGGTTTCTTGTTATCGTTTGTATTTATTCACTTAAATATTCATGGTGGTTTGTGTTACCGGTATGTACATTTATCTATTGTTAAAGTTCACGCGGGAAATCTGCTTAGCTTACGCAGCCCCTGTGTGACGGACTTTTTTAAGCGTCAACATGAGGACTACTAGAGTAAGCCTTATACAATCAATAACATTGATTATTATGGAAGGCGAAAAAAAAAAAATGATTGATGGATTAATGAAAATTCAGATTTTCTCTTTCTTGAGCATATTTATTTATTAAGAGATACTGTAATTATTATTAGTCATGTCAGGTTGAGCATCAATATCTTTATCAATACTTAGTTTAATTCAGGACACACTCCACTGAAGGATGGAAACAACAGTCCTCATTATCGAGTATTTCTGTGGGTATGTTCCAAAGTAATCTGGTTCTCAACGCAAAATGTGCAGTTTAACTAAACTCATTCGCCAATGACAGGATGTTTAGGAAGAGAAATCAGGAATATAGAAATCAATAAATTTATAATTTGACTCCTGTTAACTTTTGAATGGAATCTGTGAGTGAATGTTCTACTCACAGACAATATACATCTCATTCATATTTATCAAATTAACGTAAAATATAATTCATTTCAAAGCGGAATACCATTCCACAGGTTATGGAATCATGAGATACAACCAGAAATATTTCTCATTATCCTTATGGTGAAATTAACTCTCGAAATAGAACTAATAAGGCATTTAAGTGAATAAATAAAATTAAAACCAATTTTTTAAGGATTAGAATTTGATTGATTATTTTATGCTAAAGATAAATTGGGGCTCTATTTAGGATAAGGGAAGATGTTAGCCTTAACCTATAGTTGTGGGTTCTATTCCTGCCTTGGCAAAAAGAATATAATATACTTTGTAACAAACTCATTAAATAAAATCTGTAGCCCCACCTTGGCTAGAAAATGGTGGTAACGTGTAGTTAACCCATCCCATTTTTCCATTGTAGCGTAAAGTGAATGTAATTTTTTTATATTATAAAATAAACTTCCGTCTCCCATTAAAATAATTATTGAAAAATTAGT
This sequence comes from Riptortus pedestris, assembly GCA_019009955.1. NCBI lineage: Eukaryota > Metazoa > Arthropoda > Insecta > Hemiptera > Alydidae > Riptortus > Riptortus pedestris. The sequence continues at coordinate 102,706,631 of CM032231.1, read as the reverse complement.
TTACTCTCTTGGTACTTTACATGAAATCCAAATCTTTGTTCAACAGCCTATATTGGCTATGTTGGGAGGTGAAATGGACACATATCCTTAGTTTTGCGATAGCTTTAGAAAACAATAATCACTTCTTTATCAAATAGCTACTCAGTTGGCTCATGATGCTGAGTTGGGCTGAAGGAATGAATAGATCAACCTCAAAGCAGTACAGCTTAATAAAGTTTAGTCTACAATCCCTGTTCTTGAACATTGCACCTCTGTAGAACAAGGATATTGACAATTCTTTTAATCTCTAGACCAGTCCCATAGTTTTAGTACTTTAGATAATCCATCTAATTTGTGAATTACCATGAAATACTAGGAATCACATTGAATAGTGGAAACTGACCAATGTATACGTACTTATGCCTAAAACACAACTATACTCTTTATCATAAACCTAGTGAAATCCAGTTAGGAACCATTATGAGAGTATGTTAAAAAAGAAATATTGAGAACTGCTTTGTAACTGTCAGTGAAAGGTACATTCCTTCATTTGAGATTTATTCTTGAATTCTACTCACACAATGAGACTAATTTCATTCTTAAGCTCTTCCTACATTCATGTTGATATTTTACTTGACGAAATTGATTCACAGACGAGAATTAATCAAAACAATATTTGTTACGTTGATTGGGTACTTCATAAACTGAGCATATTTCCCACTAATGGAATGACAAGACTACTATAATGTTATACTTTATGTAAATAAAATTAAATATTTAAATTAAATGCTCACATTTTAACTTAACTCACTATGATTATTAGAGGATAGACACTTGGTTGAGTGGAAGCTGAAGGCTATTTGTGGCTAATTTGTCAAAACTATTCTAGAGCATTGAAACAGATTCTAGTTCCCATTACTTAGTGACCAATGAGCAGGAATAAAAGTTTTATCATTTCATAACTAGTTTGAGGTTCCCTCTATGAACATCCGCATCAACTCTATTGCTTCCCAAATAGTCAACATGTTAATGAAGGATGGAGAAGATTAATTGGAAGGAACTAAATTTCTTCGAACAATTGGATGTTATTCAAAAGACTTCAGAGATTGAGGCGAGTATATGGTTTGGCTTGCTAACTCATACACCCTGAGGAACAAAATTAAGTATAACATAGAACAGCAAATCAACAAGAGGGACGGAGATAGTGCACTTTCTTAGAAAATACCGTGAACAAAATAGATCAAAACTAGGTAAGTACCCAGCAAAGCTAATATACTAGACTATAATTCAATAATAGGGGATTAATTGCTTTTAATTTTATATATTTACCACTTTTAAAATATTAAATAACTAGACATTCATTCATTTTTGGTAAATCTGAAAGTTTTCATTTTACCTTTATGCATAACCCTTGACGCTTTAAAAAACATTTTATAGATCCTGAAAGAAGAGTTGGCTTTGAGAAGCAAATAGGTTAATTTTTAATGTTAATTAGTGTACACTTAGTGCATCGCCAGAGTTCAGCTCAGTAGCATCTCTATAGGCTTGCCCGACGCTCTGAGGATGGGAATGTAATTCCCGAAAGCGCTAAGTGTTTATAAAAATAAATTGTGAGGAACCACAAAAGTGTTTCTGATTAACCTATTACAATTAACTTAGCAACAATACAATATTCTTCAGCATTAACATTCTATAAAAGTCAGTCACGCAGGGGCTGCGTAAACTAAGCAGATTTTCCACATATTGGTATAACATACTTGTGGTCTCATCTCACCACATTTCTATGTAAAAACCGATGAGTAGAAGGGGCGGGGGTTACTGAAGGGTGAAAAGAATAAAGAACGAATAACTTGCTTAACAACTGAGTAATGAAAAAAATGCATAGAGCAATTGTAGGCCATCAAAAGTTTAACAAGACTGGTTCTATAACATTTTACAATCTGACACAGAATAAATGAGATATTTAGGATCTACGGATATCGCCCCAACTCCCAGTCTTTACTGAAAGGGTTAAATATTGTATGGTATAGATCAAATAAACGTTTTTGAAACAAGATCGAAATTTTAATTGATGACGCCATCACACAACGAATTTGAATGTATCTTGCGTAATAAAGGTCTCTTGAATGGCGACAACATTTGGAATTTAAGCTTAGAATCAAGTGGTTCATGATCCTTATTATATTATTACAATATGGTACTAGTAAGGGTGGAGTTTACTGAAGGCTGAAAACTAAAAAAATCCAAATATCTCGTTTAATATTCTTGATAGGGGAAATATGTATATAACAACATTTATAGGTACCGCGGCGAAAAGCTGACTGCTTCACGGGAAGAAGACCGCCCCTCTCAAGGGTCCATTGTAAGCGTCAGTCAATTCACCATTTTTTCCAGGATTTTGCTTATACAGCTGATCAGGGAGATCGGCCGATAGCTGTGCGCATGTTTCCTGCCCTTGTTGGATTTAGGGATGGGGATTATTAAGGACAGCTTCCACTCTTTGGGCAGCCTTCCCTGAGACCATTCCTGGTTGTATAGCTTGAGGAGATAACTCATCCCCTCCCGAGAAAAATGCTTAATCATATCATAGTGAATGCCATCTGGGCCTGGTGAATTCCCCTTCAGCAGGCGTAGAGAGCAGTCCAGTTCCCACCTCGAGAAGAGGAGTTTGTACTCTGGGACATCCAAGTCAGAGCAAAAAAAAAGAGGCAGGGCCTCCTCTTCTCTCTTGATTTGGAGGAATTGACCGCTGAAGAAGCCATCATTGATGTTAAAGGCTCTCGCAAATTCCTCCCCAACCTTCTCAGGATCAGATGTCAGTTCCCCATTAATATACAAATATGTCGGTTGCTTCTGGTTTCCACCCTTTAGAGACCTGATTTTTGTCCACACTTCAGCCGATGTGGTTGTCTTTTTAAGTTCAGATACGAAGGTTTACCAGTGTTTGACTTTACTCTCGGCAAGAATCCTTCGGGCTTGAGTTCACGCTTTTTTAAATTCCATGAGGTTGATCGTTTTCATATTCCTCTTGATTTTTCTGAAGGCTCTTCTTCTGTGGCGTATCGCTTCCTCACAAGATTCATTAAACCAGGGGAGAGCTTTCCTTGTAATTTTGTTGCTCGAGTAAGGAATTTACTTTATATCAGCATCAATGATTGGCTTCGCGAGGTTTCGGCAATTCTGGTCTACGTCAGATGGTCGCTATTCGTCAGGCAGGCTAATCTGCTGTAGGGGTTCCAGTCGGCCTTCTGAAGTTGCCACATACACATGGCAGCTGGCCTTCGAGCATAGAAAGCTTCGAGATTAACAAAGATAAGAAAATGATCGCTATTGTTGAGGTCGTCAGAAACGTGCCACGAGATCTTTGTGAGGAGAGGGCAAGGATTAGTAGGTTATCTGCATAGAGAAAAAAATTAATATTATTGTTAATGCAATTAATGGCATTCAGGAAGAGGATGCTACTAATAATAAGTGAACTTTCCTGAGGAATCCCGTACTCGGTATTTCTCGGATCGGATCTAAGGCCGCTCACCACTACCTGAACCAGCCTTCTGTCCAAGAATTGCGCCACATATCTTGGTAGATCCCCAGCACTTTAGGTTTTTCAGGATATTGTATCTCGGGACTGTGCGTACGGCAGATGTCAGGCTTGTGTGTGGGGAGTGGGGATGGATCATGATTGATCCTGTTTATTACTGCACAGAGTCCACTTGATCCCGTCTCTCTATCTAGTCTAGTTTGGTTTTAAATCTCGTTTGAGTAAGACGTGTTGTTATTGGCGTGCCGGGAAAATGATCAGTTTAAAAATCGAGCGTATTAATTTGAAATTTCTGGTGAAATTGAGAAAACCTCCAATTGAATGTTTTCAGTTATTGAAAGAGGTGTTTGGTGACAACTGCATGTCACGTACTAGAGTTTTTGAATGGCACAAACGATTTTCTGAAGGCCGGGAAAAAGTTGAAGATGACGAACGGACTGGACGACCTGTGACGTCAAGAATTGAAGAAAACGTTTAGAAGGTTAATGAAATTGTGCGGAAAGACAGGCGTTTGAGTCTTTGAATGATTTCAGATTTATCAAACATTGACAGAGAGACGGTGAGAAAAATTTTACATGAAGATCTGAAAATGACATGAGAAAAAGTTTGTGCCAAAATGGTGCCAAAAAACCTGACGCCTGAACAAAAGGAGAACCGAAAAAACGTCTGCATTGACATCATGCAGCAATTGGCAGCAGATCCAGGGCTGCTGGAAAAAGTAGTCACATGTGACGAAACGTGGATTTTCCAATACGATCCCGAAACAAAGAACAGTCCATGCACTGGAAGACTCAATCATCACCAAGAATGAAAATGCTCGAATGAGCAAATCAAAACTGAAGGCCATGTTGATAATTTTTTTTCGATGTGAGGGGTGTCATTATGGTTGAATGGATGCCAGAGGGTCAAATTGTAAACCAAAAATATTAAAGAAACTGAGAGAAAGAGTGAGGAAGAAAAGACCAGACATGTGGAAAAACAATTCATGGATTTTGCGCCCGCTCATAATGCGCTTTCGGTGAAGCGGTTTTTAGCGAAAAAGTCAATTCCAGTGCTTGAACATCCGCCGTATTCACCAGATCTGGCTCCCTGTGACTTCTACCTTTTTTCCAAAATAAAAAGTTCATTGAAGGGAACACGTTTTGAGTCAGTTAAAGATGTCAAGCAAAAAACGGCAGACTTGCTGAAGAGGCTGTCACTTCATGACATGCAGCACTGCTTTGAGCAGTGGAAAAGTCGTATGCAGCGGTGTATAGATAGAGATGGGGAGTATGTTGAAGGGGATTAATAGTTATTTGTAATAAGTGTTCAATAAAGTATGTTTTTCAGGTCAGTCCCGTTATTTAATTGTCACACCTCGTATATATATATATATATATATATATATATATATATATATATATATATATATAGAGAGAGAGAGAGAGAGAGAGAGAGAGTGGAATAATTTCGAAAATTCTTAATATCTCAATTATGCGTCGGATCCAAAAATTTACAATATGCTCTATAAATGTTGTTATGTGCTTTTTTTCACTATCTCGATTATTAACCGAGATATTTGCATTTTATAGTTTTCGGCCTTCAATAACCCCTCCCCCCTCCTACTCATATTAACAATAAGTTGTTATATTATAAAGCACATAACTTGAAGCTTAAACACCAAATATTGTTCTCATCGAATTTCTACATTGTGAGATATATGCAAATTCGTTCTGTTGATCCCCCCCCCTCTTTTTTTCTTGGACTACTAAAATTTGAATAATTGAGATAAAAATTATTCTGATTCATTATAAATTACAGTACTAGATATAGTAAATAGTTTTCAATAAATTTCATATGTCAGTAATTGTTTTTCTTTCCGTTGTAAAATATTTCCATCTGTCTGTTCTGCTCTGCTATGTTGGCTGGTCTATTTCAGACGCTTTCCGTTGTAGAGATTAAAATTCACGGTGGTGTTACCAGTGTGTATATTTATCTATTGTAAACCTTCGCTTGGGAAATCTGCTTAGTTTACGCAGAACCTGTGTGATGGACTTTTTTCGGAGGGGTTATTTGAGAAGGATTGTTACTCTCGGCAGCCTAGGTCACCATGTCCTGGTACCAGCCACCAGATTTAGGCTATTGTGACTAGAGACTTAGCAGCAGAAGTGAGCAGGTAGGAATTGTAAAACTTCTTACTTCTACAAATGTTTGGTTACCTGGGAGCCAGGGAGGTGTAAAAAGCCTTTTCATTACCCGCAAGTGTTTGACGGCACCAATTATTCATCTGTCGGTAACTGTAAAACGACTCATTCAACAATTGTTGTTGAGTGGTACTGGCAGACAAGTCTACAGTTTTAAAAGGTTTACCTTTAAATTCTACTTGAATATATATATATATATATATATATATATATATATATATATATATATATATATATATATATATATAAACTAACCAGATTTCCCACGAGCCCGTTTAACACACTTGTGATCTCATCACACCCCATATGCTCAATTTCTATGTAAGAAACCGATGAGTAGAAAGTGTGAGTGGGGGGGGGGCTACTGAAGGCTGAAAACAAAAAGTACGAATAACTCGTTTAATACTTGAGTTATGAAGAAATGCAAAGAACAACAATTGTAGAACATCAATAGCTGAACAAGATTGGTTTTAAATTTCTAACATTCTACGATCTGACTACTAATAACGGAAATGTTATCCAGGTCAGATTTCCTCCAATAATAATTACTCCTTGGAATGAAGCTGTTCATGATATAATAACTTTGTTAATATGACATGAATAGGAGTGGGGGTTTATTGATAGATGAAAACTAAAATATGGAAATATTTCGGTTAAGATACAATATAGAGCAAACATGTAAATAACAACATTTATAGTATATTACATTTGCAATGAAATTGCTTCTATAAAAATTTCTGATCAGACTTATAATAACGGAGATATTTTGAATTTTCCAAATCCCCCGCCCCCACAGGACGGATTTACACCATTAACAAACTTGATCTTTAACCTTACATTAAACTTTTAAATATCGAGTTTCGTAAATTAATTTTCAATAAGATTGTTTCTATACACGTTTTTTATCCAACGTATGGGTTTTTTTTATTGAGAATATTACAGCCTGCATTTAAATGCATATGGTAATGTGCGATATGTACAATACAATAGTCCCTCCATCACTCCTGACAGAAGTCACTCACACCTCTTCACCACAACGAGAGGAACAGCCTTTCCAACGTATAGTAACGGAGATATTTCGAATTTTAAAAATTCTCCACCTCTAAACCCTCCCCCCTTGTTCGATTTCAGCCGTTAACGAACATGATCTTTTTTTTATATATAAAATGACTAAATATCGAGTTTGATAAGAATCAAACAATAATTGCGACCGCTAGAGCGGTAACAGTAAGATGAATAAACATCAAGATGAATCTCGTGGCTGATGGGGGTCGATGTATATATTCCATCGATATATAAATATCAGAGGAAGTATATACATTCAACCAATAGGTTGAAAAAAAACCTCCTCATGGTTTTAGTTCTTTATTATTGAGCTTCCACGAGTGGCCCTTAAGACCTGTTGGAGCTGTTGTCTTTTTTTATAACTATGGAAAAAATATACGGTATTTTCTACTTCAATTCGGCGGAGAACAATTTTTTTCACGTTTCAAACCATTCTAAGAACAATGTCATAAAAATTCTGTCTATCTGTTTGTCCATCCGTTTGTTGCTCAGTCACAAAAAAACGGCTAGGAGGATTTCTATGGGTATTTGTCACTGAACTATCCCAATATACAACTTAGGCTATATAGGAATTCGAATTTGTAACAGAAGAGTGGAGTTTACTTCGATGTGAAACTCATTTTCTTCAGTAACTTTGCTAATATTCATTTTATTAAGAAAATGTAGAGAACATATTGTGTTTAGATTAATGATTTCGGTCCTAAAACGTTATTTACTGCAATAAACAGTAAAGTTTTGACTTCCGACTTAAGCTCAGCGCCAATGACATTATTCGTATTCTACTGAAACTCCAAAAAAGAACTGAAAAATGTTTTGTATATGAGTTATTGATATTGTTAAAATGCGCTATTTTATACTCAGGATTGGGGGTTTACTTCGACGTCAATACCTTTCTTAATATTGATTTTATCAGAAAGACTAAAGAGATGACATTGTGATTAAAATGTATTTTTCATTTCTAATAAGTTGCTTAAATGTATGAATTTCGAAATTCTGATTTCCAGCTCCCGGTCACAAAATGGAATTTATTTGCTCTTCATAAGAATGCCTCAAGAAGATTTTGAAATTGTATACATATTTGTTTAGGGGATGAATTTTGTCACCATGCGCATATTATGGTTTTAGCAGATTTCCCTTAAGGGAAATCAGCTATTGAGGTCGTACTCATGACGCGAGTTTCGAAAAATTTCTTCAAATGTCCATCGATCCTACCCAGGAGATGACGAAAATGGGGTCTGTTCAAAATTTTATATATATATATTTGTCTGTTACCGCTCTAGCGGTCGCAATTTTTGTTTGATCGTTACCAAACTCGAAATGTAGTCGTTTTATGTAAAAAGGAAGATCAAGTTCGTTAATGGGTGAAATCGGACAAGTGGGAGGGGGGGTTTAGAGGGGAGATTCTCGGAAAATTCAAAATATCTCCGTTATCATGCGTCGGATCGAAAAGTTGTATAGAATCAATCTTATTGCAAATTAAGTTTACTATAAATATTGTTCTATACATTTATTCTGTATCTTGAATATTAACCGAGATAATTGCATTTGTATTCTGCATTGGTCGGCAGCTGTTTGGTACTTTCCGAAGAGCTCTGGCGGCCGTTTTCGTAACTATTCGTCCCTCGTGTATAAGTTTAGTGATCCCTTACTACTTACTACACTTGTTATTGGTCAGATTTATCTATTGTAAAACTTCACATAGGATATCTGCTTAGTTTACGCAGCCCCTGCGTGACGGACTTTTCTATTCTTTGTAGGAATGGAGGGTTTACTTAGAATAACCTTAATCAATTTTCACAGGAAACCAGTTTTATTTCAACCCACTCCGACGGGTGACACAGCCAGCTGATTAATCCCAACTTCATCTCATAACGGATACCCCTGAGATGAATTTTATCATTTTATTTCGTTGAATGCTAGGATGATGCAATCGTTATTTTTTGATGGGATTTTAGACTTTTTTTGACCTCCTGAGCAATAATAAGTTTGTCAATATTCGCCCAATAGCCATTCCATTTCGTAAACTCAATAGCACACCAATTTCACAAAAACAAAGCTCTGATTAGTCACAGCTGAGTTAACCAAATATTTATATTTCAACCGAAACCATTATTAATTCAATCCGTTCAGTTGCTACATTTAACTTCTAAACTGGATAACTGCACAGTTATTGTACATGCTTCAGGGCATTTCTGTTACGTGATGAAAATAATGGGAAGATTTCTTCATAAGTTTATCCAATCTTGATATTTATACGGTACACCATTTCTATTTGTACTCGTTAACAGCTATTTCATTTATATATGGCAACAGAATTTGTCAACGATATATGATTACCATAATTTAATGCTGGAATCAGAAAGCGACCGTTAAGCTAATAATATGTCCTCTTGCAGTCAAAGGTCACAAATGCTGGGAAAAATAAAAATACGGCTGCAGATCAAATAAAAGTCCGTCACGCAGGGGCTGCGTAAACTAAGCAGATTTCCCACGTGAAGTTTTACAGTAGAGAAATCTGCCTAATAACAACTGTAGTAGTAAGAAACCTCTAAACCTAAAACATTATTTAGGGCGTAATAACCCAGTAGTTTCTAGCCCCAAAACACAGTTAACCAAACCTCTAAACTTATTCACGAGGGACGAATAGTTATGGAAATGGCCGCCAGAGCTCTCGGCGGAAAGTCCGAACATAGCCTACTGGTGACCACACGCAGAATACAAATGCAAATATCTCGGTTAATATTCAAGATACAGAATAAATGTATAGAACAATATTTATAGTAAATTTAATTTGCAATAAGATTTATTCTATACAAATTTTTGATCCGACGCATAATAACGGAGATATTTTGAATTTTCAAAAATCCCCCCTCTAAACCCCCCCCCTCCCACTGGTCCGATTTCAGCCGTTAACGAACTTGATCTTCCTTTTTACATAAAACGATTAAATTCCAAGTTTGGTAAAGATCAAACAAAAATTGCGACAGCTAGAGCGTTAACAGACAAATATATATATATATATATATATATATATATATATATATATATATATATATATATATATATATATAACTTTGAACGGACCTCATTTTCGTCATCTCCTGGGTAGAATCGATGGACATTTGAAGAAATATTTCGAAACTCGCGTCATGAGTACGACCTCAATAGCTGCTTTCCCTTAAGGGAAATCTGCTAAAAAATGAAATTTTAGAAGTAGGCTGGGATATACTAGCTAGAGAATTCTGTGGTTTATATGCTTACTATACTCTCTTAACAATAGAAACATTCAAGTATTAATTTACGAATGAATTTTCAACTGCTGAATTTAAATTAAATATCAGAGAATAGTTCTATTTATATAGATACCCGTAATGTGCATGTCTATATTATATATGCTTTCATACATTGTATATCCCTGTTACAGCTCTAGCAGTCGTAAATTTTGTTTCATTTGTACCGAAATAGATATAGAAGAGTTTCAAGAAAGATTCGTTCACCACTAAAACTGGATCAGGGGGATTAGGGGTTAGAGGGGAAAAGGAAATATCACAATGAGTCCGTTTAAAAGGGTATGTAGCCAATCTAGTTAATAATTGGATTTGCTATAAATTTTGTTCCATAAATTTTTGCAGATCTCAAATATTTATCGTAATATGGAAATCAGCTATTAAGGTTGTACTCATGACGCGATTTTCGAATTTTTTCTTCAAATGTCCATCGATCCTACCCAGGAGATGACGAAAATGAGGTCCGTTCAAAACTGTATATATATATATATATATATATATATATATATATATATATATATATATATATATATATATTTGTCTGTTACCGCTCTAGGGGTCGCAATTATTATTTAATCGTTACCAAACTCGATATTTAGTCGTTTTATGTAAAAAGAAAGATCAAGTTCGTTAACGGCTGAAATCGGACAAGTGGGAGGGGGGGTTTAGAGGGGAGGTTTTTTGAAAATTCGAAATATCTCCGTTACCATACGTCGGATCAAAAAATTGTATAGAACCAATCCTATTGAAAATTAAATTTACTATAAATATTGTTCTATACATTTATTCTCTATCTTCAATATTAACCGAGATATTTGCATTTTTATTAAATGTGGGCCTATAACGAACGTTTCAGGCCAAAAGCTAGTTCGGCTCTCGTATATAGATTTCTCTATTGTATAGCTTCACCTGGGAAATCTTCTTAGTTTACGCAGCCGAACCTGCGTGACGGACTTTTTTGTTTCATTTTCAGTCACCAGTAAACCCCCACTCGTTTTCATCGGCAATCAGTGTAGGTTTAGAGAACGGGCCAAGTAGGGTCACAGATTTTCTACATACTGGATGACACACTGGTGACCTAAGCTCAATATATAGTCTGTATTTCTGAGTAAAAATCCGATGAATAGAAGTAGGGGTTTCCTGAAGGCTGAAAACAACAAAGTACGAAAGACTCTAATATTATTTGAGTTATGGCAAAGCTATGGAACAACAATTGTACAAAAACAAGATTAGTTTTATATTTTTCGGTCCGAAACATAATAACTCCGCTATTTTGAACCCCCCTATGTCAGGTTTGATTTCAGCCACTAACAAAAATGATCTTCAGTGTAGAAGAAACGGTTAAATATTTAGTATAGTATAGTCCAAATAAACAATTTCGGGATTAAGAATAATAATCTTAATTGATCACACATCGTATTTCCATGCATCCTATCTAGTAAAGATCTGTTGAAAATGATGTTGATATTTACGCTTGGAATAATGCGTTTCATGATATATTTGTTTACAGTTAAAGTGCGGTGACTAAAATTGAGGGTTTACTGAATGCTGCAAAATAAAAAAGTCCGTCACGCAGGGGCTGCGTAAACTAAGCAGATTTTCCACGTGAAGTTATACAATAGAGAAATCTTCATACGAGAGCCGAACAGTTACGGCAAAGGGCCGAACTAGCTTTTGGCGGGAAACTCACTCTAATCCGTTATCATTTCATAAAAATGCCAATATCTCGGTTAACATTCAAGATAGGGAATAAATGTATATAACAATATTTATAGTAAATTTAATTTACAATAAGATTGATTCTATTCAATTTTTCGATCCGACGTATTGTAACGGAAATATTTGGACTTTTAGAAAATCCTCCCCTCTAAACCCCCCCCCCTACACTGGTCCGATTTCAGCCATTAACGAACTTGATCTTTCTTTTTAAATAAAACGACTAAATATCGAGTTTGGTAACGAACAAACAAAAATTGCGACCGCTAGAGCGGTAATAAACAAATATATATATATATATATATATATATATATATATATATATATATATATATATATATACACACAGTTTTGAGCGGACCTCATTTTCGTCATCTACTAGGTAGGATCGATGGACATTTGAAGAAAAATTTCGAAAATTCCGTCATGAGTACAACCTCAATAGCTGATTTCCTTGAAGGGAAATCTGCTAAAAAATGAAAATATCTCGGTTAATATTCAAGATTGAAGAAAAATGCATAGAACAATATCTATAGGACATTAAATTTACTTTAAGTATTATTATTTTTATTAGTTTGGCTCAATATCCCGCTAGCAAGTGTTGGCCTCCTCAGCCAGCAATCATCGCAATGTTCCTATTCTGTGCTATCGCCATCCAATTCCTTATTCCGATGGTCCTTAGATCACTTCTAACACAGTCCAACCACCGCAGTCTGGGTCTGCCAAGTCTGTGACGGCCCAATATATATTCCATTAATATGTTCTTCGGCATTGACTCATCAGGCATCCGTGATAGGTGTCCTACCAACTTAACCTCCCCGCTTTGATGATTACAACTATATCAGGCTCGTTACAGGAGCTATAGATTTCTTTATTTCTACGCCTTCTCTATTATCCGCTCTCACAGATGGGCTTATAAATTCGGCAATGGTATTTACACTCAAAAGTAAGCAGGTATTTTTCATTTGCTTTTTTAGTAGTCCATGTCTCAGAACCGTAAGTAAAAACAGTGCGGTTTTGTGGTGGATGACCTTGGTGTCCTGTGAGAAATTTGCTATACAATTTTGGACTAACCTCATTTCCACCATCTAATCAGTATGATCGATGGATATTTGAGGAAAGTTTTCAAAAATCGGGTCATGAGTACGACCTCAATAGCTGACCTTAAGGGGTATCTTTTAAAAGACGAATTACACGACGACAAGATAGGTTATATTTTTCGACCTGAACCATAATAGTAGAGACTTTAAACTGTAAGTCTTTCATAAACCTTCCCAGATAGTTCGGCCTTTGACTAACTTGATCTTTAGTGCTTAAATTATGCATGGTACACCAACAGGAAAAGAGTTAGGCCGTGGCAAAGGTGGCTTAATAGCCTGAAGAAGGACTATGGTGAGCAGGCCCTGGTAAGCAAGTATATATATATATAGATATATATATATATATATATATATATATATAGAGAGAGAGAGAGAGAGAGAGAGAGAGAGAGAGAGAGAGAGGGTTCAAATGCCAACATCAATAGCATATGTCCTCTTGAGGGAAATCCGCTCAAACTTTATTCATTCATAAAACCATCAATCAACATAATTTCCCTACCACGTCGCCAAAAATACCTCAGCTAGTTAGGGTCTTGCATAGTGTTATCATGCCCCAAAACTTTACCTTCTGCACTAGCCAGGCTAGCTATAGTCACACAGATACCTTGTTCACTTGGGTGATACAGGCGCAAGTACTGCATTGTCGCCGTCAAAACATTAATCCTCTTACCACTATGATGTTGGATTATTAAAAACTCCCACATTAAAAAATAAAAAAGAGTAAATTTACTATAAGAAAGTATTATACTAGGAAAAGGAAAATTCAACGGCTATTTATTTTATTTAATGTTTTAAACACGCCACGCCAATTTGCCACATCTCTAGATCAAAACTAATTATTATCAAAAAATAGTCCATCACTAAATAAATTGTTCAAATACGAATCGAATCAAGGACTCTAGGTTTACCTAATTGATTAAGATTAACTCCTCAACTCACATGGCTAACCCTACGTAAATATTGCTATTATCCGTGAGCCTAAAGGAGAAATAACATACAATTTCTGGTTTGGATTTTGTGAAACGCCACAGAAAAAAGGGTATAAGGTCAAAGGTCCGTATATATTTAGGAAACCGAACACATACAGACCACAAAGTGCTTTAATATTATGTTCATTCACGAAGGTTAATACATGAATGCTGAATATATGTATATGTGTAGATGTATAGACAAGGAAAAGCTTTTAATAACTAAATGGTTAAAATTGTACTAAGTTGTTGCCAATAGACATCAACAGCAATGATCCAAACATCTACATAGCTTAGAGATTTTGCACATGAATTAACAGTCCCACGTATTGGATTTTGCATGGAATTGAACACTAAATATGATACAGTGTTTTGCTAGGTATATGAAATTTTGAAAATAGATCTTGATTGTTGTTCAGTAATAGGCGATTCCTCTTTCCCGAGACATCAAGTCAAAATGCAATTTTCATGTAATGACCTAATGCAACATGTGGATGCGAATATGGAACATAGATGAACAGCTGACTTACCTTTCCGCTGCTGTGGCCGGTAGATGACTGAAGCCGGCAAATGAAGGGTGTCTAAGGGATAGTACGTATAGAGATATAGGTACTAAGGGAAAGTGGAAGGGGTGGGGGTTAGGGCGGTGAGATGAAAGACAAGGTGGCGGCTAGGCAAAGGGAGTGCCCTTCTTTGTCGGCAGCTAACCCCCGGCTTACAGCTGCACTGGGGGGAGGGGCGCTGGAAAATTTAGCCAGGTACTCAGCCACTCTGTCTGTCGGCATCAACCGTCCGCTTCTTCACAAAAACTCTCTAAAACATTTTTGGTAATTGACCGAAACCATTCAAGCCACACAAGGGCGAAAATCTTCCCACTGTAACTTGTTTTTATGGCGGGATCCATAAAGTTTTTTAGGGAGGAGTCATATTCCATTCTAAACTTATGGATGAGCTTAATTCCTTTCTTTCTTTTTTTATGGCTGGAGTGTAGCCACTATATAGTTGGAAAGTCGTAGGGAGTCACATCTGCTTGAGGTGTCAAGAGCCTTAACCAGAATTGTAGCAGGTTTCCCTCAAAGGAAATCAGCTATTGAGGTCGTACTCATGACGCATTTTCGAAAATGTTACCAAACTCAATATTTAATCGTTTTATGCAAAAAGAAAGATCACGTTCGTTATGGCTGAAATCAGACCAGTGGGAGGAAGGGGTTGAGTGGGGATTTTCGAAATATCTCCTTTACTATAAGTCGGATCGAAAAATTGTATAAAACCAATCTAATTGCAAATTAAATGTACTATATATACAAATTTATTCTCTACCTTGAGTGTTTTCAGTTTTCAGCCTTTAACAGCCCCCCCCCCCTTCTGCTCATGTTACATAAAACTTACTCTATTATATAATAAACCACATTATTATCGAAGCTAAAATACCAAACAACGGAAAGCGTCTGACTTGTAAACAAACAGGTCATCCAACCTGAATTCTAGACCGAAAAGCAAAAACCATTAATGAAATATATCTGAATATAGCTTATCAATTTTATTGAAAACTATTTACTATAGCTAATGCTGTAATTTGTAATGAATCAGAATAGTTTTAATCTCAATTACTAAAATTTTAAAAATCTAAGAACAAAAGAAGGGGGGGGGGATCAACATAACGAATTTGTATATATCTCACAAAGTAAAAGTTCAATGGCAATAATATTCTTTATTTAACCTTGTAATGAAGTGGTTCATGATATAACAGCTTATTGTTTATATAAAATGAGTATGAGTGGGGGTTACTGAAAGAGAAAAACTATAAAATCCAAATATCTTGGTTAATATTCATGATACAGAAAATATGTATAGAACAATATTTATAGATGCTTTAATTTGCAATAAGATTGGTTTTATACAATTCTTCGATCCGGCGTAAAGTATCTTAACAAAGATTGCTACCGCTAAAGGGTTAAGAGACAATTATATATGTGTATATATATATATATATATATATATATATATATATATATATATGTGTGTGTGTGTGTGTGTGTGTGTGTTTATATATATATATATATATATATATATATATATATATATATTTAAAATTTAGAACGGACTTCATTTTCGTCATCTCCCGGGTATGATCGATGGACGTTTGAGGAAATTTTTCAAAAATCCCGTAATGAGTACGACCTCAATAACTGATTCCCTTAAGGGAAATCTGCTAACAGACTGTAACCGACCAGTTAAAAGTCATACCAGTGAAGACTTCCAATGCTGCTGCCAAAGGAGGGAACAAGCACTCCTTCGGTGTACAGCTATAAAATCAGTCTCATTACTTTTCTTGCAGACCCCATATGTGATTCGAATTTACAACTACCAAATATATTTATAGCTCAAAACATCTTTGTTTATCATATTTTGTCTAAAAAATGTAAAGAACAAATTTTATTTAGAATTACACCAACCGTAAATAGATTTATGAATTTAAAATTTGGCTTCCGACTCTTTATAATAATTTAATATTGTTCCATGAGAACAACGCATTAGAGTCGAGATATATTTTTGTAGTTACAAAACCATAAATATTACCAACATGAAATATTCTGTATTCTATACACATGTTTTACTTGGACGACATAATATATGTGTTTGCTAATATCATCATTAATATGGGTTTATCTATATATATATAAAATTGTAACCTCTGTCTGTACATTGATTTTTTTCGCGAAATTTCACGATAACTTTTCGTTTCACATGTCATAGACACCATAACTGCATTTTGTTTCTTTGGTGTCTGTTTGTTTGTTTGTTTGTTTATTTGTTTGTTTGTTTATTTGTTTGTTTGTTTGTTTGTTACCTTTTCACGCATAAACGGCTGAACCGAATTTTATGAAACTTGGTATGTATATTACTACTAACCCAACTTAGACTTTAGGCTATATTAATTTTCTCTGAGACGAACAGGAGTGGGGGTTATAAGGGAAGCCTGAAATTAAAAATAGCGATATTTCGTTTTCTATTGGTTTTTCGGTAAATATGCACATAACTAAAGTTGTTTATTTTGTTTTTTAGAGTAACTTTTGTTATATACACTTTTGCCGTATACTGAAGTTTAAATGCCTTATACGCTAAAAATTATAGCGGGAGTCAACAATATTATTTGCCAAAAAAGACTCAACCGAACTAAATAAAACTCGGTATGTGTATTAGCAGTGAGGCCTTCATTATAATAAGTTGTACCAACATGTCAATGGACAGGCAGGAGTGGGGGTTATAAGGGAAGCCTGAAATTAAAAATAGCGATATTTCGTTTCCTATTGGTTTTTTCGCAAATATAAACATAACAAAAGTTGTTTATTTTGTTATTTGGAGTAATTTTTGTTATATACACTTTTGTCGTATACCTAAGTATAAATGAGTTATACGTTAAAACTTTAGCGGGCACTAACGGCTGAACCGAACTTAACAAAACTCGGTATGTCAATTAGCATTAATTCTTCCATGATTATAAGTTATATTAAAATTTTTAGGTTCGAACGGGCGGGGGGGTACTGGGGGGGGGGACTGTGAAGCCTTATCGAACAAATAATTCTATTATTAGCAAATCCACGGGAAAGACGGGTGTCAATCCTAAACACTGGGACGGGTAAATGTCAAAATATTCTGCAATGTAAAGCCTGCTAAAAAATACCATCACCATTCAGCCTCAAATGGATTCCCGGGCGAAGCCGGGTATCTGAGCTAGTAATCTATATATATATAAAATTGTAACCTCTGTCTGTACATTGATTTTTTTCGCGAAATTTCACGATAACTTTTCGTTTTACATGTCATAGACACCATAACTACATTTTGTTTCTTTCGTGTCTGTTTGTTTGTTTGTTTGTTTGTTTGTTTGTTACCTTTTCACGCATAAACGGCTGAACCGAATTTTATGAAACTTGGTATGTATATTACAACTAGCCCAACTTAGACTTTAGGCTATATTAATATTCTCTAAGACGATCAGGAGTGGGGGTTATAAGGGAGGCCTGAAATTAAAAATAGCGATATTTCGATTCCTATTGCTTTTTCAGCAAATATGCACATAACAAAAGTTGTTTATTTTGTAATTTAAAGTAACTTTTGTTATATGCACTTTTGACGTATACGGAAGCATAAATGAGTTATACGCTATAAACTAAAGCGGGAGTCCACAATTTTATTTGGCACTAAAGACTAAACCGAATTAAACCAAACTCTGTGTGTGAATTAGTACTAACGCCTTCATTATAATAAGCCATACTAACATTTCTAGGGACGGGCAGGAGTGGGGGTTATAAGGGAGGCCTGAAATTAAAAATAGCGATATTTCGTTTCCTATTGCTTTTTCAGCAAATATGCACATAACAAAAGTTGTTTATTTTGTTATTTAGAGTAACTTTTGTTATATGCACTTTTGCCGTATACGGAAGCATAAAATGAGTTATACGCTGTAAAACTAAGCGGGAGTCCACAATTTTATTTGGCACTAGAGACTAAACCGAATTAAACCAAACTCTGTATGTGAATTAGTGCTAACGCTTTCATTATAATAAGCCATACTAACATTTCTAGGGACGGGTAGGAGTGGGGGTTATAAGGGAGGCCTGAATTTAAAAATAGCGATATTTCGTTTCCTATTGCTTTTTCGGCAAATATGAACACAACAAAAGTAGTTTATTTTTCTATTTAAAGTAACTTTTGTTTTATTCACTTTTGTCGTATAGAAAAGTATAAACGAGATATACACTAAAATCTAAAGCGGGAGCCAACAATTTTGTTGGGCACTAACGATTGAACCGAACTTAGCAAAACTCGGTGTGTGAATTAGCATTAATTCTTCAGTGATTATAAGCTATATTAAAAATTTTAGGTTCAAAGGGGAGTGGGGATTATCAGAGAGGCTGAAATGAAAAACTCGGTTTTTCTATTTTCTATTTGTTTTTCGGCAAACATGCACATAACAAAAGTGGTTTACTTTGTTATTTAGAGTAACTTATGTTTTATTCACTTTTGTCGTATAGAAAAGTATAAACGAGATATACACTAAAATCTAAAGCGGGAGCCAACAATTTTGTTGGGCACTAACGATTGAACCGAACTTAGCAAAACTCGGTGTGTGAATTAGCATTAATTCTTCCATGATTATAAGCTATATTAAAAATTTTAGGTTCAAAGGGAAGTGGGGATTATAAGAGAGGCTGAAATGAAAAACTCGGTTTTTCTATTTTCTATTTGTTTTTCGGCAAACATGCACATAACAAAAGTGGTTTACTTTGTTATTTAGAGTAACTTATGTGTGCATTCACTTTTGTCGTAAAATGAAGTAAACACGGGATATACGCTAAACGGCAGTCAATAATTATATTAGTACTCATTTAAGGGGTTTTAATAAATGAATACTATGACAAATGATGTTATGTTTTCGTCTTATATGATAGTTCAAAGTATGATTCGGATTAGTGAGGTATAAATCTTCGTCTCCCCCTCCTCATTTATTTATTTTTCCTAGAAAATAGCTTTGTTATTTATTTCCAATAGAAATATAAACTATAAGAGCATTTCCATTATTTAATTTGTATAATGTACCTTGATGTTATTGAAACAAATATGTGCTATCATCTATATATATATATAAAATTGTAACCTCTGTCTGTACATTGATTTTTTTCGCGAAATTTCACGATAACTTTTCGTTTCACATGTCATAGACACCATAACTGCATTTTGTTTCTTTGGTGTCTGTTTGTTTGTTTGTTTGTTTGTTTGTTACCTTTTCACGCATAAACGGCTGAACCGAATTTTATGAAACTTGGTATGTATATTACTACTAGCCCAACTTAGACTTTAGGCTATATTAATATTCTCTCAGACGAACAGGAGTGGGGGTTATAAGGGAGGCCTGAAATTAAAAATAGCGATATTTCGTTTCCTATTGCTTTTTCAGCAAATATGCACATAACAAAAGTTGTTTATTTTGTTATTTAGAGTAACCTTTGTTATATGCACTTTTGCCGTATACGGAAGCATAAATGAGTTATACGCTATCAACTAAAGCGGGAGTCCACAATTTTATTCGGCACTAAAGACTCAACCGAATTAAACCAAACTCGGTATGTGAATTAGTACTAACGCCTCCATTATAATATGCCATACTAACATTTCTAGGGACGGGCAGGAGTGGGGGTTATAAGGGAGGCCTGAAATTAAAAATAGCGATATTTCGTTTCCTATTGGGGTTTCGGCAACAGTGCACATAACAACAGTTGTTTATTTTGTTATTAACAGTAACTTTTGTTATATACACTTTTGCCGTATACGGAAGTAAAAATGAGTTATACGCTAAAAACTATAGCGGGAGTCCACAATTTTATTTGACACAAAAGACTCAACCGAACTAAACCAAACTCGCTATGTGAATTAGTACTAACGCCTTCCTTATAATAAGCCATACTAACATTTCTAGGGACGGGCAGGAGTGGGGGTTATAAGGAAGGCCTGAAATTAATAATAGTGGTATTTCGTTTCCTATTTCATTTTCGGCAAATATGCACATAACAAAAGTTGTTTATTTTATTATTTAGAAAAACTTTTTTATATACACTATCGTCGTATACCGAAGTATAAAGGCGGTATACGCTAAAAAGTATAGCGGGAGTCAACAATTTTATTTGGCACAAAAGACTCAACCGAAATAAATAAAACTCGGTATGTGTATTAGCACTAACGCTTTCATTATAACAAGTAATACCAACATTTCTAGGGACGGGCAGGAGTGGGGGTTGTAAGGGAGGCCTAATTTAAAAATAGTGGTATTTCGTTTTCTATTCGTTTTTCGGCAAATATGAACATAACAAAAGTTGTTTATTTTGTTATTTAGAGTAACTTTTGTCATATTCATTTTTATCTTTTTACAAAGTGTAAACGAGATATACAGTATAATCTAAAGCGGGAGTCAACTATTTCATTGGGCGCTAACGAATAAACCGAACTAAAGAAATCGGTATGTCAATTAGCATTAATCCTTCCATGATTATGAGCTATATTCAAATTTTTAGGTTAGACGGGAGCGGGGGTTAGAAGGGAGGCCTGAAATAAAAATTTGCGATATTTCATTGGCTATATGTTTTTCGACAAACATGCACATAACAAAAGTTGTTTACTTTGTTATTTAGATTAAATTTTTTTTTTTATACATTTCTCCAGGAACAATGTGTGGAGCAAGTAATTTGCGGAGAAATATTGATATGCTCAACAATTCATTCCAATTTGAACTATGAGGTACCTCAGCTGTAAACATTAATACAAATCTTTGTTAATATTTTGTACTTAATAGCTGAAATCTATGCATGATGCACAGGAGACGGGAAATATGACAATTTGGAGGACAGTGAAGACATACATAAAAAATTAATTTTATTATTAACAAATGCCAACAACGGGTATTAACCCTAAACACTTGGACGGGTAAATGTCAAAATATTGTGCAAAGTAAAGCCTTGCCAAAGAAATACCATCACCATTCAGCCTCAAATGAATTCCCGAGCAAAGCCGGGTATCTGAGCTAGTATTACATATAATTTGAATATTGAAATAATGGGTCTCTGGTTAGCCGTGTGATTTAAGCCGGTGTTCTTAGTCTCACAGAGAGGCGAGTTCGATTCCTGCCTAGGAAATAGGAATTTATTTAGTGACGAACTCATTAAATAAAACTCTTAGTCCCCCTCGGGCTTGAAAATTGAGTTAACCTGTATATAACCTGCCCCAGTAGTCTTAGTAGCACAAAGTGGACGCAAATAAATAATTACACATTCAAATATTAAAGTGTGTTTAGAGTATATTTTTTAATATATGGAGTTATTATGTAGCACAAAATTTGGTTTCCAACTTCTGGAAGCCACTTTATTAATCTCAGGTATTACAAGTGATCCCTATAATAAAATTTCATTAAATAATTTATTTGTCACAAACATACATCCAGTATTTATCCATTGCCCTATTGCGTAAGGGGGGGGGGGGAGGCTTTGAGAGAGGGAGAGGGATTTAGGAGAGAGATGGGATGAGTGCGTGTGCGCATGTTTTGCGTGTGTGTGTGTGTGTGTGTGTGTGTGAGAGAGAGAGAGAGAGAGAGAGAGAGAGAGAGAGAGACAGAGACAGAGAGATGAATTTTATGTTCTAACAATTTCTTGAATTGATCTGTACTTTGAGGCGCCTTTTTTTTGTGCATTTCCCATTATTTTACTCTTTTGTAAATGGAAATTCATGGATGTTCTTGTTATATGTGGCTACACTGTAAAGGAAGGAAGGTTATAGCTATTAGAGGAAGTGGGAACAGGATGTTGGTTATGTGTAGTATTATGTTCATGTACAGTTTAACTTTTGTTCTAGAATAATAATGATAAACAGAATTTATATAAGATTTGTGTATGTTTTATTATCTGGACTAATTATTACAAGTCCGTCACGCAGGGGCTGCGTAAACTAAGCAGATTTCCCACGTGAAGTTTTACAATAGAGAAATTTCAGAATAGAGAGTCAAACAGTTACGGGAACGGCCCGAACTACCTCTTTAAGGAAACTCACGACTAGACCCGAAGTTAGCCGATCTCAACTCAGAAGCTGAAAAAAGAAAAATGCTTATATCTCGGTTAATATTCAAGATACAGAATAAATGTACATAACATTATTTATAGTAAATTTAATTTGCAATAAGATTGATTTTATATAATTTTTCGATCCGACGTAACGGAGATATTTCGAATTTTCGAAAATCCTCCCCTATAAACCCCCCCTCCCACTGGTCCGATTTCAGCCATTAACGAACTTGATCTTTATTTTTGCATAAAACGTTTAAATATCGAGTTTGGTAACGATGAAACGAAAATTGCGACCACTAGAGCCTTAACAGACAAATATATATATATATATATATATATATATAATTTTGAACGGACCTCATTTTCGTCATCTCCTGGGTAGGATCGATGGACATTTGAAGAAATTTTTCGAAACTGGCGTCATGAGTACGACCTCAATAGCTGATTTCCCTTAGGGGAAATCTGCTAAAACATGGTGTCAGGTTTTTTGAACTTTAACGTTCTCTATTGTGAAATTTTCGTTTAGATAGCAACACTCTTTCATTAAAAGTTTTTTTTCCTTGTGTGGATTCTTCGTTTTACTATTAATTATCATGGAAGGTGAATTATTGAAGAAAAGGAAGTCAGTTTTAAGAGCAAGATTAACAAGAATGTTAACTTTTTTATCATCATCTAATTTTGAGAATGCATCATTATCGGAATTAAAAGAAAGAAGGACTCAGGTAAGATTTTTGATGAATTTAATGAATTATCAATCCATATGCATGACATGCTTGAAGATGATTATATTGACAAATTTGAGAAAGATTATTTCCGTATAAAAAGTACTCTGGAAGAAAAAAATGCAGAAATTACACCTAAAGTAGTTAATAAGAAAACTGATTTTAATATTAAGTGTGAGGTTGCACCAATAAAAATTCCGATTTTAAAAGGAGACATTACACAGTGGAACTCCTTTTATGAATTATTCAGATCGGTTGTTCATGAAATTCATACATTAGACGATGTCCGTCTTTTTCAACTTCTTAAATCTTCATTGGAGGGAGAACCATTGGACAGACTAGCGGGACTAGACCTAACGTCCGCCAATTATGCGGTAGCTCTCGATAGATTGTTGAATGTCTATCAGAGGAATAAATATGTAGTGTACAAACACTTGGAGAGGGCTATTGACCATCCAAGTAAAGAGTCCAGCCAAGCTATAAAAAGTCTGATTAATACCACTAGTTCGGTTCTAAGTGCAATAAATAGTTATGGTATTAATACTGAAAGTTGGAACGCAATATTACAATTTATACTATTGCGTAAGCTAGACAAAGAATCCAAACATTTGTGGGAATTACAAGACAGTTCCACTGAGTTTTTGCCTATAGAGGAATTATTAGTTTTTTTAGAGAAACAAGCCCATATCCGGCGTGATGAGCACACAGAAATGCCTGATTCTGTTGACGTGCATGATATTAGCAAAGCAAAAAGTGTTAACAAATTGTCATCTACAAATGTTCGAAAATGTTCTCGGTGTGCAACTCACCACAAGTTTCGTAACTTTCCTATATGGGGGAAATCTTGTACTCGGTGTAAAGGCATGAACCATTTTGCTGTTGCGTATACAGTTGATGATGTAGATTCAAAGAAAGTTGCTGAACTTGAATTACAAAATGAAGTTGGCGTTGTCGAAAAGTTTTCTATTGATGAAGTAGAGTCTAAAAATAGCTGTTGGCTTCAAGATGTACATATAGGTGGTTCTTGCCTTTGTCTTTCAAAATTGATACTGGAGCAGATATAAGTGTTCTACCTAAGTATTTAGCTATTAAGCTGAGGGCACCTATTTCTAAGTCTGTTTGTTCGGCAGTTACTTACACAGGAGAAAGAATACCTTTAGTTGGGTCTACTGCACTAGAATGTTCTATTGGTGGGATGAGTCACACTATTCAGTTTGCAGTAGTAAACATGAGAAAACCCCTTTATGAGCACGATTGTGTTAAATTTAACATCATTAAAAGAGTTGAGAACATAAATGAGCAGTTGCAAATAGTACAGTCAAACCGAGACATTTTTGAAGGTTTGGGGAGATTCCCATTTGTGAATTCAATTAAGTTCGATAGTTCTTTTAAACCATTTATTGAAAATACTAGAAGAGTGCCTTATGCTTTGCATGATCGTTTGAAATTAAAATTAGAGGAGATGGAAGAAAAAGGTATCACTCAGAAAGTCACCTATCCAACAGAGGTAGTTAACCCAGTAGTTGTAGTGGAAAAAAAGAATGGTGATTTGAGGGTCTGTTTGGATATGAGAAAACTTAATAAATCTGTTATGAGAGAACATTTTGTTATACCGACTGTCGATGATATCACCCAAACATTACAAGGTAAGAGTGTATTTACTGTATTGGACCTAAAAGATGGTTATTTCCATATTGAGCTAGATAGTACGTCAGCTGATCTTTGTACTTTTGCCACTATTTTTGGGAGATTCAAATTTCAGAGGATGCCGTTTGGATTAAGGTCGGCACCAGAAATTTTTCAGCACCAGGTATCCAGGTTGTTCGGGGATATTCCTGGCGTCTGTGTATATTTTGACGACTTTTTGGTGTCGGGAGTTTCAGAGCAAGAACATGATCAAGCCCTCCAACAAGTAATGGATAGAGCTCGGAAATATAATGTTCGATTTAATAGCTCGAAGATACAATATAAAAGGAAATCTGTCAAGTATCTTGGACAAATATTTTCTAGTGAAGGAATTGCTATTGATGATAGGTATGTAGAGGCTATTAGAGAGTTGCTAGAACCAAAAAACAAAGGAGACGTTTCAAGAGTCTTGGGTTTAATTAAATATGTCTCAAAGTTAATACCAAATTTGTCGGAAAGGTCGGCTCCATTAAGGAATCTTACTAAAAATGATAGTAGTTGGAAGTGGGACAACGAAGAGAAGGAATCGTTTCAGGCACTTAAGGATGCCATTCTTGACGCTCCAGTTTTAGCCTACTTTGACTGTAATAAGTTGTCTGAAATGCATGTAGATGCCTCAAATAGTGGATTAGGAGCATGTCTATTTCAAAAAGGGCGCCCTGTTGCATTTGCGTCCAGGTCTCTTACGGTTACAGAACAAAAGTACGCCATCATAGAAAAAGAGCTTTTAGCTGTACACTTTGGTGCTACAAAATTTCATCAGTTTTTATATGGAAATAAAGTTGTTGTGAAAACAGACCACAAACCACTAGTAAAAATTCTTAACAAGGATATCAGCAATCTTAGTCCCCGGTTACAGGGCATCAGGCTAAAATTAGTTAATTATGATTTCGACATACATTATATTCCTGGTCGAGAAATGCTTATACCTGATGCACTTTCTCGGTTACAGCTAGACTCTTATGAGCCAGCAAGACATTGAATTTGTGGTTCATGTCTTTATGAAATCACTGCCTATTTCAATCAGGCAGAGGGAAAGAATTGTAAAGGCCATGGAAAATGATCAAATTATGGTGAAACTAAAGAAATACATTCAAACGGGTTGGCCGAGAACGCTACAAGGGGAATTAGCACTCTATCCTCACGATGAAGTGACTGTATGTGAAGATCTGGTAGTTTGGCAGAATAGAATTGTGGTGCCAGCCAGTTTGAGGCCGGAGATGCTAGCAATTCTGCACTCCAGTCTCGCTGGTATTAAAATATCGAAAGAGAGAGCTAAATAAACAATAATATGGCCCCAAATAAATATGGACATTGAGCATTTCATCAAAAATTGTCCTAGTTACCAGAAGTTTGCAAGAAAAAATATTAAGGAGCTCTTAAAGAGCCATCCATTGCCCATAAGACCGTGGCAGAGGGTGTTTTTAGACATTATGACCTATGAGTCACGTGATTACCTGGTTCTGGTTGATTAATATTCCAACTGGATTGAGCTTGTGGGCATGAAAACAAAATCGGCTCAAGAAGTCATCCAAAATTTAAAATCTATTTTCTCAAAGTTTGGTATTCCAGAGGTAATGGTCTGCGACAAAGTACCGTTTCCTTCAGCAGAACTACAAGGTTTCTCCAATGATCACTGATTTGACATTGTCACACGAAGCCCTAATCATGCGCAGTCCAACTCTTTCGCTGAAAAAGGTGTGGGAATAATTAAAAACGTATTGAAGAAGACTGCAGATGGGAAAGAGTATCTATAAATGGCTCTTCTTGAGTATAGGAACACTCCACTCAAGCATTTATGAGTGTCCCCAGCACAGCTGTTGATGAATCGGGTGTGCCACACTAAATTACCTTCTGTAGCTGATACGCTGATGCCTTATGTGAATGCTGACATACCAGCTAAGTTGGAAGAAAAACGTGCAATTGCCAAGAGATATTATGATCGGAGTGCTAGAGAGCTCAAGGAATTCAGTTCTGGAGATCTCGTATCCATCCAGTACCCAAAAGTCGACTACTGGCATCGAGAGAGAATTCTTCAAAAACATGTGGCGCCAAGATCGTACATAGTGGAGGACCTTGATACTGGCAGAGTGGTCAGGCGGAATAGAGTACATCTTCGCCTGGCGTCGTTTCAGGTAGATGAGGGTACTGGAAATGCTACAAACATTGCTGCACCAGCGTCAAGACCAGGGGGGCGACCAAACGCCCAAGTAGTCAAAAATTTCGTTTTCGATTTTATAAAGTTAATATTTTGTATTCTTTTGCGTAAATTTCTTTTATAAACTTTTTTAATATAAGCTAACTCAAAAACACACAATGTATTACGTATAGCCTACTATAACGTATGCAAAAAGGTGATGGCCTACATACTTTTTCAGTTATCTTATCTTTTCACTTGAAAATATGATAATATTTTGATTGATAACTACCACTTAAGATGCCTCAAAACTCAGTATTCTAAACCCTATTTTGAACAAATTTCTGGGGGAGGGCCCCCGGACCCCCTTTTTTAGGGGGGGGGGGCGACAAAACGGTTGTTTGGCCGGGTCAGTATTTTGCCTTGAGCCGGCCCTAGTCAAGACCTAAAAGGTGCAGGAGAGTGCCAGCAAGACTCAAAGATTGAAAAGAGAGATGTTATATGTGGCTACACTGTAAAGGAAGGAAGGTTATAGCTATTAGAGGAAGTGGGAACAGGATGTTGGTTATGTGTAGGTTCATGTACAGTTTAACTTGTGTTCTAGAATAATAATGATAAACAGAATTTATATAAGATTTGTGTATGTTTTATTATCTGGACTAATTATTAAAACAGTTCTGAAAATGACTTCTTGTGAGGTCCAATAAATGGACAGAGGTCAAACACTTAATTCACATCGTTTTCGTTTTAAGATACGAACCAAGGAGTTCGGACTCCTGTATTTATAATTTTATTTTGTTATGCTTCCGTTTTGATCTCGATATTGTTACTAACCAAGAACCAGTAAGGCGTAAGGAAATTTATAATCCTTTAAGTTCCCCCATATCGAGGATGAACTAGTAACAGTCGCCTCTCTCACTACTTCAAAATCAAATATTAGCTTACCATTTTTTAATTTGTACACTTTGGCAGTAAACTTAACTAAGCAACCCACTAGGGCATACATTTTTTTTTTTTTTTTTACTTTTTTTAAAAAAATTGTATTTAGTCCTGTTATATTTCACAAAAGTTGCACACCTTTCAGAATGACAGTATTTCTCACTTTCGATAATGAGTGCATTTACATTTATTTAATAATTAATAGAATTTTATTAATTTCTGCTTAATTTAATTTCTCTTGATACCCCTAAAAAAGGTAGTTCATTTTCGGTTATTTCACTAAAAAGTTGGATATCAGTCTTTTGTAAATTAATGAGAGCTCTTTTAATAATATATATATATATATATATATATATATATATATATATATATATATATATAGTGTTTTTTGTTAACTTGTTGTGAGTTTCAGGAAACATTTAAAATGCATCCCGAAAAACGTTTTTATATCAGACGTTTAGTTAGTGAATTTGTTTATGGTGTAAGTCCGGTAAATAGTTTGGGAATTCCTGGTGTAAATCACACTTCAGTTCTGTGGTTTTATATAATTATACATTTTGCGTTTTATACTGCGTGTCGCAAGAACTGATTTAAATTTTTCTCTTCGGTTTAAAGGCCTACCTATATATTCAGTTATTAAGGTACAGGATTTATGTTTACGTGTTGCCTACATGCGATTGAAATTGTTGTCAGGGTTTAAAACAAAGAGGATTAGATTAAAAGATAATCCAATTTTAAACTACAATAAATAATTCAATGAAATGATATTCCTTTATTATACAAGCTAATTCCGTGCAATTTCGTTTTCAACATTATTTATACTTCGTTCTGAATGTTTACCTCTTTGGAACCTCGTTTCGATTTGTCGAAAATGAAGAAGGTTATTAGAGGGGTTATAAATGTTTTATTTTCATTTCTTGCACTTATAATGTAGTGAGGATTTGTTGTCACACATTTTTTGGAGATCGTAATTCATATATAATGTCGGAAAAAGTTGATAAATGTGAAGTCGTTGGATTCCAAAGTCTCAATGCTTTTTCTCCAGCTTTAGGTTTGTTAGTCTTTTATTGCAACATTCGTGTTGGACATGGAAATTTATTTACTTAATTAAGATATATTACAAATGCTAAAATGAAAAAAAAAATTAACTGTTCAGCTTGTTTTAGATATTGCTTTATTGATATTTTTAGATACACTAAACTGGATGTCCTTTTGTTTCTATTGTTATATTATCTTTTTACTTTCAGACAGACTTTTGTTATTTCCTGTTTAATTTTATATTATAAATTTATCAGTATGTTTTCATTTTAGTCAGCTTTGAGTATGGTTTCCACTCATTGACGGATAAATCAGACCTGAACTGCAATCTTTATGTTGATCCCAATAATCATCAGGAGAGGACAGTGATAGTATCAAAAAATGATCAGCATTTTTTAGGAAAACTGCCTTCTGAAGATCCACTTTCTCATACTCTTCTTCTAGTTAGGAATAAAAAAACAAATAAGGTTTTTCTTTTAATTGAATTATTACTTTCTCTTATAAGTTTTTAATATGTCTTGTTTATTTTGCATTATCTATAATTGTTTTTAGGCAAGGGTTTTTATGTCACAGAGTTGCTCTTTAGTGAATTCTGCCCGAGAAGAAGAAAACCTGAAAAGAAAGAATGCAGCTCAACAGAAAAATATTGAAGAGAGAGACTGGAAATCCCAATATCACCGACTGACCCAGTCATTTGGATCTAAGAAATCTAAACGTGCCTCTGGCGTGACAATGAAACTAAATTTAGATATGTCCATGACTGCAGATGAAATTAAAGATACCGTTGCAGGTGTGTTTATATTATATTTTAACTTGTTTATTTATAAAGGCCCCTCTAAACTAAATTAATCTATAAATTTAGACTCAAGGTTTTCCAAAATGAGTGAAACTAGGAAATTCACAGAGTATGCAGGTTTGCCATGAAAATTCTATTTTTATGACATTCTTTTGGTACTTATAATGGCATTTGGCCCATAACTTCGTATAACATGTACATGTAACATACATTATTTTGGCAGTAATTTGATTCTTGAGTTTTTAAAAAATAACGTTTGTAAAATTTGTTTATCTTAAGGATCATTTAATAAAACCAAATAAGATATCCAATGAAAACTGTTGAATTTCTGAAAAGTATAGCACTTTTTTGAGCTTTCTACGCCTATTGGAGCTGTACTTGCTTGAATATTAAAAATACTGTGATTTGTGTTTTTTTTTAACTCAAAACTAAATATGTGAAAAATCTGTAATTTTGTCTCTTTTTTATTCTAAATAATAACAAACATTTACAAAAACGTATAGTATAAAATAGAATAGGTCTACAGCATACTTAAAAAGATTTAAGAGGGTTAACTTTTATTATATTCATTTAGACAAAGCACGGATATGAGAAACAATCAGATATTCAAGAAATATCTTCCATAATATAAAAATAAAGTACAACAAAGGTAAGTACATGAAGGAGTATATATATATTATTCTAATTATGCCAATCAGCATCGCTGTGGGGCACAAACCAAATAAATAAAAATATTCTAAATAATAAAACTTCATTGTGAACATCTGTATGACTTTTTGTATTATATGTACAATCAGTTGACTTATTCAATGTCAATTTCAGAAATTTCAAGTTCTGAAACATTGATTGATTTGATGTAGAATGACTCAAAAATCATAACTTAAGTTAACCATTACTCTTTTTTTATGGTTTAAAATAAAATTAGAGATTTAGATCATTGTTTAGATTTTCAAAGTGTGGTTTAATAATGCAATTATAATAAGATGAACTGCACATATGTATGCATATTTGAACTCTAATAAATCTAATAATTGTTGAATAGTTAAAAAAAAAAAAAAAATAAAATAAGCAGTCAGGGGACTGCCGGTAGAAGTGAAAACTCCTTTAGCTTTGATCGCTCAATTTTGGCATT
The DNA here is from genome assembly GCA_019009955.1 of Riptortus pedestris. NCBI lineage: Eukaryota > Metazoa > Arthropoda > Insecta > Hemiptera > Alydidae > Riptortus > Riptortus pedestris. The sequence continues at coordinate 102,675,733 of CM032231.1, read as the reverse complement.
GCTGAGAAATTTGTTTTACGAAGTCTTATTTTAAAAATATTTTTAGTTATTTATCAATAAGTAACAGTTATGTTCTATTTTACATGAAAAAATGAAATGACAAAAATAATAGTGATAAAAAAAAATGCCTTACAAAAATAAGTTAAGTACACTCAGAAAAATCAATTTCTATCCATAATTTCAACAACTCTTGCACCATCATCACTGCCAGCATCATCACCAATTTCTAAAAGTGATATGATCGGTATATGGTAGCTAAAGTAGGATACAAACAGTTTTGATTCGAATTTATTTAAATATCGGAATTTATTTAAATATTCAAATTTATTTAAACTTCGGATTAAAATATCTATGAAAGTAAAAATGGTAGATATATAGTATCTGTGAACGAAATGATGCTGGTTTTGTCCTTTTTAAAATGGTATGCGAACGAAAACTCTAACTAATTTGGTTCAGGAGTTATGAAGAAAAGAAGCTCCTTTAGCTTTGAGTTGAGTACTAGCGGTGGCGGTATCGCGATTTCATACTTTTTTCCTCTCCCGCAAATGCTTCCTTACGGGGTGCACAACGTGCCTAAAGAAGTTTTCACTTCAAAAATAGTTTATTGGTGGATTCAAAGGTGAATTGGAGTAAAAGTCACCACCTTGTACTGATAAGCCAAAGTCCTCGAAGAGTGCTCTGAAAACCGTCCTCACTTGAAGTCTATTTGGATTGAAAGTCTTAAAGGGATCAATACAGACGAATTTCATAATTTGGACAAATAATTAATTTCATAATTCAGAATGACTGTGAACAGAAGCTGTTTAGGTGTAGATAATATTTTAGTCTAAAGTGACAACTGGTGTGCCAGTGTGTGTGTGTGCGCGTGCGTGCGTGGATGTGTGTGTGTGTGTGTGTGTATATATATATATTCACATGTGTAAGACATCACACTGAAACTGGTTAAAATGTTTACGGGAGGATCAGAATGGATAATTGTGTTCAAGTATAAAAACCAAATTTTTTATAACTTCAATACTTTTTTAAATTTTAGCTAGGAAATGAAAACAATGCTAGACATATTTAGCTGTTTTTCGGCTTAACTAGTCATTTAAATTAAAAATTTTCAAGATAGCTGGCTTGAGTCTATTAATATACCATTTAGAATCTCCTTTTTTTCCATATTGTTTTACAATGTTTTCAAAGGATTTGATTGTGGATAATCTGACTTCTTTGTGACTAGCAATAGTTGAGAGTTATTGAATATATTTAATATATCTTTTAGTAAAAACAATATTGTATTTTTCATTGATTATTTTTTTTTCTTTTTAGATATTGATATTAAACTTGATGAATTGAATACTAGCGATCAAGGGGAAGAAGATTTATTGAGGCTTCTGCCACCATGTAACCGGAGTGCTAGTTCCCCTGAAAACGTATATTCTATTAATGATATTCTGACTCAAGAAGAAAGGGAATCATTAAGAGAAGCTGCTGAGTTTTTAATTAATAATGGTGTGACTGAAGCAGATGAAAAGTAAGTATAACAATTTGATTGTTAAATTCTTAGGCTTTTTCGTCTTGTAGTATATTGCACTAAAAAAAATTCTCATGAATTATATGATTACATTGATAAATTTTCAAATGCGGCAAAGTTCAACAGTACTTTTTAATGGCTATTTTAAAAGTTTTTTAAATATATTTGTGCAGTATTGACTTGCCAATTAAATGAAAAAATTATTGCAATGAAAAATGAAGGAAGTGTATGAACTTAAGATCACCTAGTAATGGTAAAGCACATGATCCTTAATCATTTTTTTAAATCGGATTATTTTTTTATCATTAATTGAATGGTGAAATATCAAAATTCTAATTACACTCCAATTGCAGGGATGTTATTGAAGCAAGTATCCATACCCTCCCTAGGGGTTGCTCCCACTGAATGATCACCTTTCATTTCTATAAATGGATTAAATGTAATCTGTGTTTCAAGATAAAAAAAAATATTTGTTTCCCCTTTGATATTTAAGTTACTTTCAGCTTGGCTTAAAAGGAAAATTTTCTACTTAAAAAAAAGTTTTTAGATGTGTGACAAAGATATGGTTTTGGCTTAGACTCTTGAGGCACATAACAATGTAATAAATTATATAATACTCTCTGTTGCCACTCTAGCAGCCACAATTTGTGTTTGATCATTATCAAACTCATTGGCCATGCATCATCTTGCCACATTAAAGGCAGAAATTTTAAATGATTTTCTCATCATAGGGTAATTTCCAGCTGTAGCATTTAACCTCATAAAGTTATATAATGCTTTCTGAGGAAGATATTTGTTTATTCTTATTTACGCCCACTTTATGCTGCTATGGATAATAGGCACGGGTTATCTACAGGTTACCACCCTTTTCTAGCCAGGGTGGGCTTATGGAGTTTATTTAATGAGTCAGTCAGTTAATAAATTTCTACTGCTCAGGGTGGGAATCGAACCTGTCACTCTAGGTCTACCACGCGAGATTTGGGGGAGATAAATTATTTCTGAATGATGCATCTGGTGGAAACAATATATTCACTAATGCACCACTCATACTGGGAGCTAATAATTCACATATTGTATATTTACTGTAATTGGCAGATTTCCCTTAAGGAAAATCAGTTATTGAGGTTGTATTCAAGACGTGATTTTCAAAACATTTCTTCGAATGTCCAACGATCCCACCTAGTAAAATTATATATATATATATATTTGTCTGTTTGTCTATTGGGCACAATTTTTGTCTTATCGTTACCAAACTAGATATATAAGCATCTTATGTAAAAAGAAAGATCAAGTTCGTTAATGGATGAAATCTGACCTGGGAAAAGGGGGTTTAGAGGGGAAATTTTGAAAATTCAAAATATCTTTGTTATTATGCATCCGATCGAAAAATTGTATATAATCAGTCTTATTGGAAATTTAATAATCTATAAATGTTGTTATGTACATATTTTATTTATATTTAAGTGCGATATTTCCATTTTTTAGTTTTCGGCCATCAATAAACCTCCACTCCTACTCATCTCATATTAATAATAAGTTGTTATACAATGAATCACTTTATTTGAAACCTAAATATTAAATATTGTTCTCATTGAACTTTTACTTTTTGTCATAAATGCAAATATGACAGAAATCTGCTTAGTTAACCCAGCCCCTATGTGACGGACTTTTATATTGTTACTTTATCTAAAAGAGTTTGCCATCTTTGTCGTGATTCTCTACAGGCATATAGTTTTCTCAATAAATGTGAGCTTCCATGCTTTACTCTGGACTCAGTTATTTTAGTAAAACATTTATTAGTCACATTGTTGCCTACAATTTTTACCTAAATAACTCATTTATTGTTTCAGAAATAATTACTTTTTATATTCACATTATTTGAGTCTTGGAAACAATCCTAACCTGGAAAAAGTGGAGTTATTAATTTATGGAAACAGTCTAGTCAAATTTTTTAACTTGTCTGCGGGTGAAATGAGGAGTCAAGGCAGTTCAAAAAAAATATGTCCATGGTCACGTATCATTTCAACAAAAATTTTGAAAGAATTCACTGTTTTATCAAACAATGTGAGGTTAGTTATTTTATTTATTTATTTTTTTTACATGTTTCATTTATTGATTTATATATTTCTTTACTGGGTTTTACATCCATTTTTTGTGGCAAATAGTTATTGCCATGAAGGGAGAGCAAAATAGTTGATTTGGAGATATTGTAGTCAAACTTCATATTAAAGCTTTTGGGAAAAGAAGAATGATTAGTTCGTTTTTAGTCCAACCCTTAATAAAATTCAAAATATCTCGCGTATATAGAAGTGTTTCGAATAAATCAGGCAGAATTCTTGTTTACAACATTTATTGTGTGGAATGAATTAATACAACTTATAGTCAAGGAGTTAGGGAGATGCTATGGGTTGGTTTCAGCGAATTTTCTATTAGAAATATGATATTGAGGTTGTGTATCTGACTCGTGTTCCGAAATATGGTTTTTTAATTTGTAGGTGTCTATGTTTGACTCAAGCTTTGAAGGATTTGGGAAGAGCAATATAAAGTAAAAATTTTATGTTTACCTTAGTCTTAACAAAATTAAGACTAATTGTAAGACCTAAACAAGATTCATAGTCATGAGATAAGTGTAGTTAGCTAGGGCTGTCTCATATATTGTACTTGGTATACCATTTTATAGAAATGTCTGGGAGAGTAGGAGAGTGGGTATTTGAATAATGATAGGCTGCACAGGTGGGTTGAGGATAGAAAAGGAGAAAAAGGAAGAAAGGACAGTTGGGAAGGGAAAACAATAGCTGATTTCCCTTAAGGGAAATCTGCTAAAAGTAATGGTTCATGCATCTATGGTGATCATTAAATATTTTTGCTTTTATACGTGTGTATATATATTAAATTCATTTTATTGTTTAATTTTAAATGATATAAATGATGTATGAAGTTAAAATAAGCGATAGCCTATACCAAATGCAACTAAAAAGTTAAGTTGGGCTATGTTCTATGCCCATCTATCTGGCTGCTATGATGGGGATGGATGTTTTCATTTTGTGTTATTTTAAGTTGGTGATGATTTTTAGTTCATTGTTTGTAATATTTTTTTCCCTCACATTTTGTACATAAAAGTTATCCCTCTTAATCTTGTTTATCCTACCTTAAGTTAAAATACACTGTGTAGAGCCACATAATATAAATTATGCCACTCATTCCTGACAGCCAGTATCAGATAGATCACTAAAAAAGAGAGATCTTTTATTAATTAATTATTTAAGGATTTAGAATTACTTTTGCCTTTATTTACTTAATGCTTTTGATTATTGTTTTCAGAACTAGGCCGAGTTACTGCAAGGATAAAATTGTCTGTTATCTTATGGTTACTCTCTTACTTGCTTGTAACTTCAAACTAAGTATTGAAGTATTATCATCATGTCTAAAGGGTTTCGGTCAGAAGAAGTAAGGCATTTTTTTTTTTTTTTTTTTGGAGAAATTCTTTTTATTATACATTGTTAGTTTTACTAAAATTGTTACTTGCAGTTGTTTCTAACTCTTACAGTAATGGCATTCTTATAAGACAGAATATTATAATATTTCTATGGCAACAGTATGAAAACTGAGTGTCTAATGCTTTTGGTGGCTGAAACCAAAATCACTATTACAAGTTTGTATCAAACATTGAAATCATTGAAGTTTCGTATTCTAATTATGTGATTTTGTTCTTCCATTCCTTTATTCTGATGTGACTAAGTTAAACATTTTTGTACTGAATGTCCAATTCATTAATGGATCAGTTACCTTCCATCACTTTTTTTTGGCCATTTATCTGTATTTAGTTATATTAGTTATTTATGTATTTTAATTTGGGCATTATTTTCTTTATATTTACCTAATTGTTTTGAGATAAGTCCAGGCAATAGTAAAAACCTTGAAACAACTGTAAAAGTAGAAGGTAAAAAGAAAACCGTTTTACTATTACCTCGAGATATTTAATTAATCCATTCAGTTTTATTTACAATCTCATTGTTAATTTTATTCTAGCATTATGATTTCTTGTTCTAGGTTAATCCAGTTAGCTCGTGTGGTAGGTTTGACATTTGTTAAAGGAAATACAAAAGAATATTCTCTAAAAGTTCCACTTGCCGCATTGCCTAAACTACGGCAGCCAAAGAGAAAAAGCATTTAATTTTTATGAGTTATTTTATTACAATTATTACTATTTTTGATCTTGTTTTATTTATTATTCCTCATCCCAAATATATATGTGGTGAAAACATTGCTACAATAATTTCACCTAGCAAAAATAAAAGTGTTTGCTTACATTTTTTAAAGGTACCTATTTTAATTCTTAGTTTTATTGAACAAGAAAAGTCCTTGAGAAGATACCTGACCCTCCTAAATCAGATGCATTTGAGTACTGGCAAACAGGCTTATTCTAATAATTTTCTCATAAAGGATAGTCAAGCTTTACAGCTGGTAAATATATTATGGGTTGTTAGTAAGGCAAAATTTCTCTATACTTGAAACACAGTACTATGAACTCTAAATGGGTTTTATGGAAAGTGTAAATGAATTATATTTATATAGCAGGTTGAGTAAAAAAGCGAAACTTCAACAATAAAGAAGCTGTTCCATGAAGTTACAATACCCAAAAACTTAGATGCCTCTCGATTAATTTTGCCCTTATCTCACTTAGTTTTGCCCCAGTTGTATAATTTATTGTGATACTATTCAGTCATAAGCATGGCATATTTATGGTCGTAACTTAATGCAATCATTAACATAACTTATCGAGATATACCCTCAAACCCTTGGGCGGGGGGGGGGGGGGTTTTGGTGGGTGGGTTGGTTAAGGTATGGGTACATCTACCACTGTCATCTGTAAGCTGAAGGTAATAATAGGTGCAGGATCAATCCCCAACATCATTAGTTCACGAGTAACTCAGTCCTAAATACTTATGTTTAGCAGCTCCCTAGGGATGTCTAATGATAGCGGCTCTCTTAGTTCCCGCCTACAGGCAGGTGGCCAGTGTGAATAGGCCACAGACACTCCTAGTTCAATGGGGTCCCCTTAGTCTACTGGAGACAGCTCATTCCATGTCCTCCTTGGTTAACAGGGGTTATAGTCCGGGTTTTTATTTTTCTGGCTTTATTGGTTTAATCAGTTTCTTTTATCTTCCTCCAAGCCTGCACAAAATCTTTGAAAGCAGCAAAGTTTGCTGGGTTCTGTACTATTTCTTCTGGATTCGGGTCATGCCTGCAATTGCTACGCATCATTTTGAGCCGAGCAGCGTCATACCAGACACATCTCAGAAGAACGTGACCGGCTGTTTCTTCTTCATCGCCGCAGGGACACAATGGGCTCCTTTTCTTTTTAAATTTATATAGATATGCAGCGAAGTTTCCGTGGCCTGATAGGAACTGAGTGGTCCAATAATCTGGGTCTAGCCAGTCCTTGGCTAATCTTGCCTGCACGGTTTTGAAAAAAAGTTTGGTATTTGAGGATTTTTCTGTCGTCCTCCATTGGCTCTCCGATTGATTGTCCACCCAGCTCTTGGCTCCTGCCTTCACGAGACCAATGCAATTCGGCTCTTCTCTGGGGATATTAAGTGCTTCCACCATCTCCACCGGTGTTGAGGCTGGTAGGGGCCATCCCACCATTTTACTTTGCTCGGCTACTTTGGCCTTGGCTGCGATATCGAGCGGAGCAACGCTTGCTATAATTTTGGCCGCCTCATATGATATTGTACTGTAGGCTTTTATGGTGTGTATTAAGAAAGTCCTCTGCATTCTATTCATGGACTCATAGTGTCTTCTATTCAGAAGTGGTCCCCAGGCGGCCGCGCATGTGGTTATGCTGAGGATACACGATTTATACAATGTGAGAAAAGGTATAAACCGTATCCTCCATGTCGCCCCTGCCATGCTCTGCAGTATGTTCATGACCTTATTAGCCTTCAGTAGAATCGAGTCTATAATCAAACCAATTTTTTTGTATTGTCGAAAGCTGGCCCCCAGATACGTTACCACATCTGGGAACTCAGCCCACTTGCCTTATATCTTGATCCTCGGAGGATGGGCGTAGTCGTACTTCCCTTCATAATCAGACCACACGTTTTGTCAGGAGTCATTCTGAGCTTGTCCCTCGCCAGCCACTCCAGAATGATAATAGCCGAGTCGGCCTGTTGCTGTACTGAGGCCCTTGAGTTGGTCTTAACCACAACCACTAGTTCGTCCATATACGCCATGGCAGCAACCCCCGATGACTCCAGGAGTCCGTCAATTAATTATTTGGATCCACAGTGGGGGCCCAAGCGTCGATCCCTGAGGACATCTTTAGTGATATCTACCACTGCACTTGAGTCAGCACCATCTCTTAAATAGGCCCGTCTTTCAGCTACTACTATTAGCTCAAACATATTACTTGGAAACACCATCTTTTGTAATATTTCCATTATTGCTGGCCTCCATGCGTTATCGTATGTCCCTGCTATGTAGATGAATATTTCCAGTACATACTTATGCTCGCAGTCATCTATCAGCCTCTTGATAGCTTGTTCGGTCGACCTCCACGGTATGCCTCCGAATTGTCTATGGCTGGCTATTCTTAAGTATCTGTCAGGGCACCACTCTTCAAAAGATTTCGAATTCGCTAGCCCTAGAAAAAGGAACATTTTCAAGTCTACAGCGAGGTGCTCGCCACTTGGCTTCTACAGGATTGTTCTCATTCTACGGAAATGTCTATGGCGAGATATTACAAACCAGATTTCGGGTTTTGAATTTAGTTGGCTATTTCCGAGGCAATCAAGGCGTCGAAATATCTCTTATACACAATAGAGGTTTTTATACTTATAGGTTTCCCCATGATACCGTGATATTCTTTCAATTTTATCCCGGATGAAAGGGATGTACTCCTTCACTTAAGTGTTTAACTCGCTCGTAGAAGGAGAGTTTAATCACTTTAGGGGTAGGTTTGAATAATCGTTAATCGATGAACATTAAGCTTTTTGTTGAATGTCAAACCCATTAACACTTTTACATTGACAGAAATTATAATAGAATTATTAAAGGCTTTTCAATTAATATTCTCTCAGGCAGCTTAGAAGCAATTTAATTGGAACAAGGGCAGTTTGCGTTTCAATGAAGTCCTCTGTTGTACTATTACAATCATGAGCAATATTAAGATAACTGTTTTTAAAATGAATTTTAGCCAGTATGTGTTTATAGATTTGTCTTTGAATTATTTCTACATTTTTTCTATCTGTTCCTTAGTGAAAAAAGGATTTCGACTTAGTGTGTCGATATTATTACTGATACCGCAAATTTCTGTTTGCTGTTTTATTATCTGGTGGTTAGCTAGTGTTAGCAAGAATTTAAGTAATAACGTTAATCTTTCCATTTCCGCTAAGCTTTATTTCGGTGCCTTTCTTATTTGCATTTCACTGCTTCCTATAATTAATTTCCTTCATCAGTTTTTATCGTTTAATAAAATACAGTGTGTTATATTGAAACTACTGCATATTGATAACATTTTGAAAGAAGTTCATTTATTCACTACTTTCAGCGGTGTTTCTATTTATATACTTCATCCGATGTTGGCACCTCTTGTTTTCAATGCGATAAACATGTACCAGTTTCTATCTATCTGGAACATTGCACAACTTGTGTTCATAAGCCTAGCTGAAAATTGTTTGTATGCCACGATCCTGTTCATAAACTCGGCCCTCTTGACAGTTCTCTATGTACTACTTCACATCAATGCTTCTCTGCGCAGCCTTAGAATACACTCTTCCAAACGGAGTTCAAAGGTTGAACTATTATGTGCAGCTTATTTTGAAACTGTGGACCTTCTGAAGGACTTAGAATGCATTTTGGGTCCTCCTATTCTAACAGTTATTTTCGCCATGACCATTATATGCTTCAGCAGTTCTTTTATAATTGAAGTCTGTTGTGTAGATGGCAATATAAATTTTAGTGATATTTTTATGTTGAAAGCTATATTCTGGACATTGTCTGCTGTACTAACTCTATTACTCCAGGGGTCTTTAGTTCATGAAATTCAAAATGAGGTTTGTAATGTTTCTTTAAATTTAATGAATTTAATTTTTTTTTTTTTTTAAATTGATTCATTAACCAGAAATTTTAGAGAAAGAAAACATTGGCATGTTCTACAGTAGCTATCCCAATTAGCCTTAGTTGCAAAAAGTGGACGTTAATAAATAAATAAAGTAGCTAGGCAAAGACCAGGGTGTCCTCTGAATCTGCAAGGTTTTTTAGCAGATTTCCCTTAGGGGAAATGGGCTATTGAGGTCGTACTCATGACGCGATTTTCGAAATATTTCTTCAAATGTCCATCGATCCAACCCAGAAGATGACGAAAATGAGGTCCGTTGAAAATTATATATATTTAAATAAATAAAATTGTAACCTCTGTCTGTACATTGATTTTTTTCTCGAAATTTCACGATAACTTTTTGTTTCATATGTCATAGACACCATAACTGCATTTTGTTTCTTTCGGGTCTGTTTGTTTGTTTGTTACCTTTTCACGCATAAACGGCTGAACCGAATTTTATGAAACTTGGTATGTATTTTACTACTAACCCAACTTAGACTTTAGGCTATATTAATATTCTCTAAGGTGATCAGGAGTAGGGGTTATAAGGGAGGCCTGAAATTAAAAATAGTGATACGTATTTCGTTTCGTATAGCTTTCTCGGCAAATATGCACATAACAAAATTTGTTTATTTTGTTATTTAAAGTAACATTTGTTATATACACTTTTGTCGTATACCTAAGTATAAATGAGTTATACGTTAAAAACTACTGCGGAAGTCAACAATTTTATTTGGCACAAAAAACTCAACCGAACTAAACTAAACTCGGTATGTGAATTAGCACTAACGCCTTCCTTATAATAAGCCATACTAACATTTCTAGGGACGGGCAGGAGTGGGGGTTATAAGGGAGGCCTAAAATTAAAAATAGTGATATTTCGTTTCCTATTGGGGTTTCGGCAAATATGCACATAACAAAAGTTGTTTATTTTGTTATTTAGAGAAATTTGCTCTACACTTCTTTTCAATTTGAACTACCAGGGACCTTACCTGAAAAAATTAATTCAAATATATGTCAATATTTTCTCCTTAATAATTCAAATCTATGCATAATGCTCAGGAAACGGGAAATATGACAATATGGAGGACAGTGAAGTCTTACATAAAAAATTAATTTTATTATTAACAAATCCACAGAAGCGACGGGTGTTAACCCTAAACACTGGGGCGGGTAAATGTCAAAATATTGTGCAAAGTAAAGCCTTGCCAAAAATGTACCATCACCATTCAGCCTCAAATGAATTCCCGAGCGAAGCCGGATATCGGAGCTAGTGTATATATATATATATATATATAAAATTGTAACCTCTGTCTGTACTTTGATTTTTTTTTCGCGAAATTTCACGCTGCATTTTGAGGCTGAATGGCCATGGTATATTTTTGGCAAGGCTTTACTTTGCACAATATTTTGACATTTACCCGTTCCAGTGTTTAGGGTTAATACCCGTTGTTGGCATTTGTTAATAATAAAATTATTTTTTTATGTAAGACTTCACTGTCCTGCATATTGTCATATTTCCCGTCTCCTGTGCATTATGCATAGATTTGAATTATTAAGGAGAAAATATTGACATTCATTTGAATTACTTTTTAGGTACCTGGTAGTTCATATTGAAAAGAAGTGTTGAGCAAATTTCTAAATAACAAAACAAACAACTTTTGTTATGTGCATATTTGCCGAAACCCCAATAGGAAATCACTATTATTAATTTCAGGCCTCCCCTTATAACCCCCACTCCTGCCCGTCCCTAGAAATGTTAGTATGGCTTATTATATGGAAGGCGTTAGTGCTAATACACATACTGAGTGTTTTATTTAGTTCGGTTGAGTCTTTTGTGCCAAATAAAATTGTGGACTCCCGCTATAGTTTTTAGCGTATAACTCATTTATACTTCCGTATACGGCAAAAGTGCATATAACAAAAGTTACTCTAAATTACAAAATAAACAACTTTTATTATGTGCATATTTGCTGAAAAAGCAATAGGAAACGAAATATCGCTATTTTTAAATTCAGGCCTCCCTTACAACCCCCACTCCTGCCCGTCCCTAGAAATGTTGGTACGGCTTATTATAATGGAGGCATTAGTGCTAATACGCATACCGAGTTTTATTTAGTTTGGTTGAGTCTTTTGTGTCAAATTAAACTGTTCACTTCCGCTATAAGTTTTAGCGTATATCTAGTTTATAAATCGGTATTCGAAAAAAAATGTATATAACAAAAGTTACTCTAAATAACAAAATAAACAACTTTTGTTATATTCATATTTGCCGAAAAACCAAAAGGGAACGAAATATCGCTATTTTTAATTTCAGGCCTCCCTTATAACCCCCACTCCTGTTCATCTCAGAGAATTTTAATATAGCCTAAAGTCTAAGTTGGATTAGTAGTAATATACATACTAAGTTTCATAAAATTTGGTTCTGCCGTTTATGCTTGAAAAGGTAAAAAACAAACATACACACAAGAAACAAAATGCAGTTATGGTGTCTATGACATGTGAAACGAAAAGTTATCGTGAAATTTCGCGAAAAAAATCAATGTCCAGACAGAGGTTACAATTATATATATATATATATCTGTTAATACTCTAGCGATCGCAGTTTTTGTTTGATCGTTACCAAACTCGATATTTAGGGGGCTCAGGTTTGCCGTGCGGGTTAGGGCGTTGGTCTTAACCTTGCGTGTTAGACCTAGAAGTGGGGGGTTCGATTCCCGCCCTGGGCAGTAGAAATTTATTTAGTGATGGACTCATTAAATAACCTCCTTAAGCCCACCCTGGCTAGAAAAGGGTGGTAACCTTTAGATAACATAGCATAATAAGCAAGATAGCATAAAGTGGACGTAAATAATAATAATAAAAAAAAAACTCGATATTTAAACGTTTTATGCAAAAAGAGAGATAAAGTTCTTTAATGGCTGAAATCGGATCAGTGGGAGGGGGGGGGGGGTTAGAGGAGGATTTTCGAAATAACTCCGTTACCATGCGTTGGATAAAAAAATTGTATAGTACCATTCTTATTGCAACTTAAAATGTCTATAAATATTGTTCTATACATTTATTCTCTATCTTGAATATTAACCGAGATATTTGCATTTTTATTAAATGTGGGTGGATAAAGGACGAGTGAGTTTCCCGCCAAAAGCTAGTTCGGCCGTTTCCGTAACTGTTCGGCTCTCGTATGGAGATTTCCCTATTGTATAACTTCACTTGGGAAATCTGCTTAGTTTATGCAGCCCCTGCTTGACGGACTTTTTTGTTACAATGCTGCCCTTATGAAATGAATTAAGACGAGATGAATGCTAATTGGGACCTCAGGTTAGTCAAGTGAGTTAAGGCGTCGGTTTTAATCTCAACTTGGGAATCTATAGTCTTGATAGATAAAGTCCAGGGTAAAATAAAGTCCTATTCACCTGAGCAATAGGGCTTTATTTTACCCTGGCTAGAAAACGGTAGTAACCTATATATTACCCGTTAATTGGACTCAGTTGCACAAAGTGGACGTTAATAAACAACAACAACAAATGGACAAAAGCCCGAATAGAATTTTGTGATCTACAAAAATGAAACCATCTTAGCATTAAATTTACCACAAGATTATTTCGTGTGTCATGGTTTTTATGATAACCAGTGTCACAAACAAACACACACAAAACATTTGAAATAACCAATGAATGTATATTTGTGATTTTTGTAAAATTTATTACTGACTGCTTAATATAATAATCAAGTATGTAGTATTTCGAAATGGATACTCTTAAACCATAGGTCATTATTTTACAAAAATGCATAACTATTAATTATCACGCATTTCTATCATCGTGATTATATAATTTGAAAAATACTTGAGCAATGTATATTCCTTTTTCCAAATTTTGTTCCTTAGGCTGTGAAGTTCGATAATGAGTTATTTTGGACAATATATCTGGAAGAGAAAGGAGAGCTCTTAGAAAATGTAAGTGTGTATATTTTAAGGTAGTTGTTGATTTTGAAATAAATTCTGATATAAGTTACTTTATTTAAGCCGAAAATGGAAGTCTACATAGTGAAGAAAAAGGATCTGTCGTTTAATGTATGTGGCTTATTTTTTTTAGACCGCAAGATGTTTCATTCTGTAAGTTTCTTTGGTTTTATATTATTGTAGTATGGATAGTTTATTTTAAGACCATTTTTTTTTAAATATCACACTTCAAATCAGTAGCCGATAAATAATTTAAATATTTGCTGGGGGCTCAGATTAGTCATGTGAGTTAAAGCGTTGGTCATAATCTCACATGGCAAACCTAGAGTGGCGAGTTCGATTCCCGCCTGGACAATTGGAATTAATTTAGGGACGTACTCACCAAATAAAACCCCTAGTCCTTAGTCCCAATTAGCTATAGTTGCAAAAAGTGGACGTTGATAAATAATAAAATATCTTCTGAGCATGTGTTAATAATCTAGAATACATCAATGGCTTAAACGGACAAAGAACTGTTGGTCAATAATTTAAGTTCAACATTAAACTTAATGAGACCGTTCTTCATTATTTAGAACAATTTATTGAATTCAAATTAATATTTGTTGTAAAATTTGAACTTAAGTGCTCGAGGCTACCAAAAAACAGGGAGACTTTTAACGGGTGTAATAAATGGCTACTGTTCACAGGTGTTAGAATATCATACATATCCTTAACCGGAGCTTTTAATATTTAAGTAGTTCCTAAATTGCTTCACGTTGCAGAGTGTAATTAAGCCTAGTTTTATAACATATGGTAATTTTATAATAGACTAAAGTCACCAAAAAGCATTATAAATATTATTATTATTATTAACGTGTTACGTTGTGTTAATGTTCACATTTTGCTACCATGGCTAATTGGGACCGGTTATCTACAGGTTACCACCCTTTTCTATCCAGGGTGGTACTAAGAATTTTATTTAATGAATTCCTCACTAAATTAATTCCTATCCAACTTGCAATCGAACTTGCCACTCTATATATTATAAATATGCTAAACATAAACGAATTTCAAACCGTTCCTATTTATTCTTTTTCATTTAAATTAAAAATACTGGTAATTTGTTTTGGAAAGCGTTAAATTATTAGCTGTAGCATTGGTCATCAAAGTAATTGCTCTTTAATTTTTCATAATATTTAAAAAATATTATCTCTTTCCAGGTGATTTACTTTATAACAACAAACTGGATAATATTTGCACAAGGACGAAATATTGTGATATAGTCTATTATTTAGGTGTAATGTTGTAATTTTTATTATATATGATTGATTTGGTTGTGATCATTAAAATTTGGCTGCGTTTTAAATCCTGTATTCATAAGTTTTTTTAAGATTTATCTTAAGTTGTAATAAAGACTTACATTAAAGTGAGTATTTGTTTTTAGACGTATAACTCCCCTTCACCCTCACTAAAGATATGAATAGAATTTTTGTCTTGTGATTAGATTACCAAGATATATTGTAAAACTAATTCTAGCTTTTAAGATACAATTCCTGTTACGAATTTTTAAATTCGAGCGTATATAAAAATACAACACTTACTACTATTGATACTAATGGTTCAGTGCCACAGATTTTATTTCTGGCGAGTTAAAAGAATGACTGGCTGAGCCTAGCATTTCGCTACCGAAAGCAGATTAGTGAATTTCTTTTAACGTACTTTATAAGCGACGGTGTTGAAAGGGTTAATAAACTTGATGGCCAAATTGACTAAACCATATTTTCATAATGTATTTCTCTTTCGCTTTTATTAACTTCATAAGAAATCTGTAAAGAGATGTTTAATGACTTATTTTGGTGAAATGAATCCGAGTATACATCACAACCCTTAAATGTTTTACTTTCTTGGTCCTGTATTCCTTTATTTATCATAAATTTTAATTATTTATTTGTTCTATTTTAGTACAATATCCAAAAAAGAAATTTTTCACAGTTTCTAACTATTTTACTAAAGGTGAAAATGGTGTCTCTCATTCACCAGTTATCAATTGCTCTTCAGCACCCATATAATACATGCATCACCATCTTATAATACATAGGAAAATAGTAAATACCGTCTATAGACACTAGTGTAAGTTGGATCATCAGATACAGAGATGCAACTTTCTTCAAATATGACGAATTTGAGAAAGAAACAGATTTCTGAAAGGACAGCGATTTTACATTACAATGATTTTACACTTATTAAAAACAGAACTAAAAACATTAATTCCAAGCATTACTGCTACCAACCTGAAATTAAGGACAAAGTTATCCCTATAAAGGATTGGACTTTTCATCCTCTGAAGAAAATGCTGGTTTCATTTCATTTACCATAATATTAAGGCGATCCACAAAATATTTAGGCAAGTTGTACGGATTTATTTAAAACTTGACTCAATGAGTATAATTTTGATCTGAACTTTACTAATTTCTAACTGAAATATAAAATCAAACATTAGAAAGCAGAGGTTTAAAAGTTGGTATAATAATTTTGAAACTAAATTCCCCTAATCACAGATCACAACCAGTTGTTATCCAATAATAAATTATGTTAGTCGGAAATTCTGAGACTTATTTAGCTGGTGACATTATAATTTCAAATGGACATTTCTCCCTGGCTTAGCTTCAGGAGTCACTTTGATTGTGGGAGGAGTATAGAGCCAAGGTATTTTATTGTTGGACCAAGGTATATTGCCTTTTATTGGTGTAAGGATAATTTTTGAACTACTTTTTAATGTCATATAAACATTTTTAAACAAATTAAACTTAAGCAATGAAACTTTATTTGCCCTAGCTCTGTTTTGATTCACCGGAGAAACATTCATAAATAGTTGTTTACTTAAAAAGAAAAAAACATTTTTTTTTGTTAAAATTGAGGATCATATTTATCAAGAAAATAATTGAAATCTTGTGGATTTACTTAATGTTATTTATTTTAAAAAACATCATGCGATCTATCTTGTCCTTATGGTAACGGAGTCTCCTAATTCAAAAACGAAACAATAAAAGGAACAGTTATTATTAATAATAATTATTTTCTTTTATTAGTCTGAATTTGTAGACAGCTAAGATATTTAAAGGTTTTATACATACTGTTGCTAATTAAAACCTACTATGAACTTCTACACCTGGCATTAATTTATCAGTTTCAACTGGACATAGTGTGTATCTTACTTCCAAAGCGTTTTGAACATCTTTCTTTTAAAAAAATATTAAGCTCGGCTAACATCAAAATGTGAATTATATTTATTTTTTTTAATAATTTTTTTAATAAATGTAGTTATTGTCGAATTGTGAATGATCTAACTTTTGTGCAGTTTTTATTTACTAACTGGATTCAATGTATTGCTTGGGATGCTCTTAAATATGTATTTCAGAGCTCAAAGAAATGATAATTATTACATTTATAAAATTCCGCGATTTTGATCAATCAGAAAGATTCTTACTTGCAGTGTTAAGACTACCTGCCATACTTTTTTTTTAATTAGATTTTTATTTTATTGAGAGTATTACAGCCTGCATTTAAATGCTTTTGGTAATGTGCGATATGTACAATACAATAGTTCCTCCATCACTCTTGACAGAAGCTACACCCCTTCAGCACAATGAGAGGAACAGCACCTCCCTGCCTGACAAAGAAGTCAAGGGCTAAGGAGGGATGACACTTGAGAAGAAAATAGCCACTGCTATCACTTCACTTTATACTTATAAGATCTCTGGGTCATTGTCTCTTGTGGCGCCGTGGAGGGGAATAAGGATGTGGTACTGGAAAGGGCTAGGACTTCTGGATTAGGATGATTGGATAGCCTGCTGTGGAATTTTCTGAATCTTAAGGGAATTAGGTCCTTTACAAATTGGATATTAAGATCTTTATGGAGGGTGTGGTTTGTAACATAATATGGAGCATCTACTATGGTGCGCAGGACTTTGGATTGGAAGGTCTAAATGCGTCTCATGTTCGAAGGTTTTGCTGTAGCCCACACTTCTATTGCGTATGTCCATATCGGTTTTAGTAGTAGCTTGTATATTGTTAGTTTGTTTTCGGTAGACAAGTGAGATTTTCTATTTAGCAGTCCGTAAAGTTGTCCGAATCGTCTTTTAAGTTCCTGTCTTTTAATTATTGTGTGGGCTTTCCAAGAAAGTCTGGTGTCCAAATGTAGTCCAAGGTAGCGTGCGCAATCTTCTGGTGGTATAGGAATAATGCAGAAGTGAGCAGGAGGACAGGAACTTCGCCGGAGGGAAAAGGTGATATGGTGCGATACTTGCCATACAGAAACTAAAAATTCTTCTAAAATCGAACGGTATTGCATCTTACCATTGATATTCTCATTAACACAGAGAAGATAAGAAAGGCAGATGTCATTTCTAATCCAAGCAATTATTTTCAGTAAGATTAAAATAATCCTCAAGGAAAATTTCTTGTATTTCTAAAACTGAGTTTAAATTTTATTTATTTAGAGAGGAAAATGGACACCGCGCCAAGATGCCGGCCGTTTCTATGAATATTTTTTTAAGGTAGTTAATGATTAATATTATTTGTACAAAATTAAAATTATTAGGAGTGCACAGGATAGACAAGTGAGTCAAGGCTCCTCGTGGGGTTTGATTCGTGGTTGGGAAGAAATTCATTTATTGTCAAACTCACTAAATAAAATTCTTAGTTGCAACCTGGCTAGAACAGCGTGAAGTGGCCCGTTCCGATTAGTCACAGCTACATGAACTGGACCTTATTTATTTATTTAAATGAGTTCCGTACAACGGCGATTTACTCATAATTAAATCGTGCACAAAAAAAAAGAATAGCAAAAAAAAATAGAAAGAACGAAACTTAAAAGGAGTGAACAAAGGTGGTTTTTGATAGGTTCATTGGAATACCATTTTTTAATGAAACAAACAAAATTGTATGGAAGCATCAGGATGGTGAAAATAATATAAATGGAAATATAAAATCGACTGGGGGGGGAGAGAAATAAATAAAAATAATAATAATAAAATAAGGAAAACAGAAAAGCAAAGAAATGAATACATTAAAAAAAAGAAAGGAAAAAAATAAGAAAAAGAGAAAACAAAAAAAAAGAATAAATAAAAAAAGGGGAAAGGAAAGGGAAACCAAAAAATAAAAATAAAATAATTAAAATTAATGTTTATACACCATGCTAATATAGGAAAGAAGTGAGGAGTAGTGTGTGTGTGGGAATTGTAGATTATAGTGTGTTGTATATATTAATGTCTTTTAGGTGTTTAGTGATTAAGTCTAGGTAATTACTGTTATCGGTCAAAAGTTCCTGTAAGTCATGTGGAATATCTAAATTGTCTCTTCGTCGACAGTTAGTCAATATGTGATGTACAGTTAATGTTTCGTTACAATGTCTGACCCACGAACTGGACCTTAACAAAAACCATTTAAATTACTGCGTTATTTATTTGAGGTGAATTGATTAATATTATTTTTTGTGGATTGCAGATAAAGGAGAGAAATGAACGCCAACAAGTACCAGAAAATCACTCATGATCTATACAAAACAAAAAGGTGGCTTCTTTTGGTCGGAGGTTTCGTTAAATCAAATGGATCATTTTATATCATCTTGTATAGGATATGGCAGTATTCTGTACTTATTTACATAATTACTATGTCATTTTGCGCCGCGTACTTTATATCCCCTGATAAAGCGATGATCATAGATGCAAGTCATGTTGCGATGATAACCATTTTTGCCACATTGGGACTTACAATTAGGCTAATAACAGAAAGGTATGAGAAATTATCGTTATTAGGTTAAAAAAAGAAAATTATGATAACTAATCGTTATTGGGACTATAAAAGAAAGGTATAATAAATTTAGATTATTTGGCTTAAAACAAAAATGCTAACAAACTAATTACAATTATTTGGAATACAACAGAAATGTATATAACATTTCATTTATAGGATTGTAATAGAAAGGTATGATAAATTATGGTAATTATCCTTATTACAGAAACAAAGGATAGCATTTCCTTATAAGGATTATAATAGAAGGCATGATCATCTATGGTTATTATGCATATTACAGAAGAAGATAGAAGATTTATTTGGACCAATACATAAGTATTATACACAAAGTGTTAGTATACAAGATTTGTTACAAAATTATTAAATTTTGGTACAACCTTGGACGCAGTCGGTCTTTAAGTCGTTGTACCTAAATTATAATGGGCGGCTCCACTTGACATGGAAAGGCTGCCAAGATATTTCCTCACAAGTTGTTGAAAATGTACTGAAACAGGAGCAACCTCCAATTCCCCGTGGATTTGGCTGTTCCTAACAAACCTGTACTTTGCTCTGGAAGGACCGTAGTTTCTTTCTGTGTGTGTTGCTGATGCCCAGCCAGACTGGGCATGCGTATGTTAATATGAGTGTTGAAGTAAAGTAGTGTTGCACAAGTCAGTTGTGTGTACTTGTTGCAATTTAATGTGGATATGATGCCGCCATGTAAGTCGTATGCCATTATGTACTCCAAAATTTTCTAGATTAAATACATGAAATACTTTTGTTCTTGGATTACTAAAATTAGAGTGATTGAGATAAATATTATTCTGATTCATTATAAATTACGGTGCTAGATATAATAAATAGTCTTCAATAAAATTAATATATTATATTCTGATATATTTCAGTTTTTCTTTCCGGCCAAGAATATTTCTATCTATTTATTCAGCTCTGTGAGGTTGGATGATCCGTCTTTTTACAATTCATACACTTCCTGTTGTGGAGGCAATGTAAATTGACTGAAACATTTCTCATTACCGTTTGTATTTATTCACTTAATAGTCATGGTGGTGGTAAATGTTACCAATATGTTAATGTATATATTGTAAAGCTTCCCGAGGGAAATCTGCTGCGGACATTTTTTATTTTTGTTTGCAAAGGCAGCTTAGAGTAATATAATTACAAAATCATAATATAATTATAGCTAACTAATTATAATGTATCTTAGTTTTTATTTTTTGAGTCAGAAGATCATAGAACGCTATAAAATTGAATGTTTTTGTAAATATTTCTTGTGTCATCCACATAATAATTTTAAAAAAGTCCGTCCCGCAGAGGTTGTGTTAACTAAGTAGATTTCCCAAGTGCGTTACCTATTTGCTTTTACTTAAAAGTTCAACGAGAACAATATTTGGTATTTAAGCTTTAAATAATGTGCTTCATAACATATTAGAATATTGTTAATATGAGATAAGTAGTAGAGGGGGTTTACTGAAGACCGGAAACTAAACTCTAAGCTCTCTGTTAATAATCAAGATAGTGAACAAATGTAAATAACAACATTTATAGAACATTACATTTGCAATAAGATTGGTTCTATGCAATTTTTCGATCCGATGCACAATAACGGAGATATTAAGAATTTTTAAAATTCTCCCTCTCTAAACCCTCCTGTCCGATTTCAGCCGTTAACGAACTTGATCTTTCTTTTATTTAAAACGATTATATATCCAGTTTGGTAACGATAAGACAAAAATTGTGACCGCTAGAGCATTAACATATATATATATATATATAACCTCATTTTCGTCATCTCCTGGGTAGGATCGATGGACATTAGAAGAAAAATTTCGAAAATCGCGTCATGAGTACGACCTCAATAGCTGATTTCCCTTAAGGGAAATCTACTAAAACATTATAATGATTAGGAAGCTCAGGTTACCCATGCAAATCAAAGTGTTGGTCTTAATCTCACTTGGTAAACCTAGAGTCGTGAGCTCAAGACTCACCTGGGCAATAGGAATTTATTTAGAGACGAACTTATTAAATAAAATCCTTAGTCCCCCGGGCTAGAAATGGTGGTAACCTACTAACAATCCGCCTTAATTAAACTTAGTAGCACAATGTGGATAATAAAAAAAAAAATATACTGAATGAATAATATTACTTATTTCAAGAAGTAAAGGAAACATTTGTAGTTATAACAATTTAAGTTTATTGTTACTTGAAACTTGGCTGGGCTGCAGTTCTCACGCCTGCAGAGTCTCGTCAGCGCTGTCTGTCGGCCGAGGAAGATATTTCACCATTGAGGCTACACAGAACTACTTCAGATCTTCCATTTCTATAGGCATTCTCGGTGGGTTGATGTCAGCAGAATCCAACTTGCAGATGCCAAATTCAGCCTCAAGCCCTTTAACATCGCTGGTTGAGACAAGCTGTGGCTCCACAGGACTGTTATGCCAACATGCTGCTAGAGGAAATAGGAAGTTAAATGTAACCCAAATGAGAATGATCAGGAGTCTACTAGGGATAAATAAGAAACAAAAAAGACAAAATCTGGATTTTCTTAAAAATATAGTTTTGAGGGTAGAGACACATTCCTTAAAATGGAGCTGGGCAGGTCAGCTGGCAAGGATTACGGCGAATCTGTGGGCTAAGGTATGAGGAGCAGTGAAGGCAGCGGACGAGATGAAGGGAGGAGGGGCCACATGGGCCACATCGGGCGGAGAGTTGCTAGGAATAGGGGTGTATGGAAATGAGTTATGTTTAGGCAGTGAAAACTTATAATTTTGTTTATTTTATTTAACAGAAGCTATTTGTTTCATGCGCATTATTGATCAGCAGTTCTCTCCCAAGTTTATTTATTAATATAAATGTGTAAATTGTATTATTCTATTAATTTAGAATAAACATTATCTTAGTCAAGTAGTAACATAATTATGTGCTTATAATCGAGTAGTAACATTAGTTTTCTTCTTTTTTTTTTCTATCTTTATACTACATATATTTAGTAGCACTTGGGTTCCAACTTGTATTTCTAATTTACTTCTTCAAGGAGAAGCTTTTTGGCATTTACAATAATAAAACTTATTTGTTATTTATTTTTATTATGTCAACAGGTCTCTTGCGAAAGCCAATATTATGCTGAATAATGGGATCTATACTTATGAGGGAGAAGAAGTGAGTGAGGTCGAGTCTAGCCTGAGAGGTGGGATTGCCAGCGAGATCGAAATGAAGTCCAATTTATTTTTTGTATTGTTCCTCTCTGGGAGTATTTCGAACCTTACGCTTTTCCCGCTTTCTCAGCTTCAGTTTTATAATGAAGAGGACGCCAACTACATATTGAATCCGTATCTCCCTCCTTATTTCTTCTACATGCCATTTAATACGAGAACACTTTTGGGATTCTCTGTCGCATATGTTTTGAACATAATTTTGGTCGTTACCGTTTACGGTATAGACCTTTGCATGGTCGAGTTCTACATACGTTGCACAGCACAACTCAAGGCTCACTTGAGGATTCTCAATAACTCAATACGGAACATTCAGAACAGAGCATTTACTATGTACGCGAGGGACAGGAACATTAACCACGGAGAGATGAGAATAGATTTATACGAAAGACAGGAATTCCAGACTTGCTTGTATTCCTGTTTGAAAGCCAACATCTTGCACCATCACGCTCTGCTAAGGTAAGTACTGTGTCCTGTAAATACGATATGTGATTACCATAAATGTTGTATATTAATGTTTCAATTTCTTTAGGTTTCAGAAGGCATTTCAACCTTTTAATGGCGCATGTCTGCTGGATACATTCGTTATGGCGTCTGCTATTTATGCAGCAGTTCTCTATCTCGTACTGCAGGTATTGGGAATTATTCATTTTTTCTACCCTATTAATTATAATTTTATTATAGTTAAAGTTCACTTTGGCAAAGTAAGTCTATCTCGACTCCTCCACTTTTGTATTCTCCCCAAATGAGAGGGATTTTTTTAAGACAGCTGCTAAATGAATTCTCATTGCCAATGCAATTAACAACGAACGACGGCGATTTTAAAACGAATTGCCCAAAGTAAATCAAGTGTATTAAGATCCTAACATGGGGAGTCTTTGCCCCTATATGCTACAATACTAAAACCTATATACGAAAACTCAACGAGCTTTCTTGATATTAGAATGCAAGAAAATGAATGTATATCAATGATTGTACGCTAAAAAAAGGACTCCAAACTAATTAGATGAAGTTCACCAGAAGAGAAGAAATTACGGAAGAAATCAAGTTGTTTATACAGGGCTACAAGAGCAGAGCTCAAACCTCCCGATGAAATACATCTATGTCAGACTCAGGGCAGGTTCAGTAAAGTTAGTGTAGACAAATAGGAAAGTGCAACAAATAGGAAACTGATTGCATGGTGATTCTAGAAACAGGAGCGAGGAACTTTCTTCATAATTTTCTAAATAGTCCAATGCAGGGAAGACATCTTTCAGATTGATGAGACATTCTACAGCGAATGGGGTACTACGCGAAATTCTATTCTCCATTAAAAGAGTAAGTGCCTTGGTATAGGTGGTGATGGCCGAAAACTAAAATATGGAAATATCTCGGTTAATACTCAATATAGAGAAACCATGTATATGACATCATGTATAGAACATTACATTTGCAATAAGATTTATTCTATACAATTATTCGACTCGACGCACAATAAGTAAGGGAGGGCTAAAATTAAAAAATAGCGATATTCGTTTCCTATTGGTTTTTTGGCAAATATGCTCAGGATAAAAGTTGTTTATTTTTTTATTTAGAATAAGTTTATTATATTCACTTTTGTTGCATAACAAAGTATAAACGCGATATACACTAAAACATAAAGTGGGAGCCAACAATTTTATTGGGCACTAACGATTGAGCCGAATTTAAGAAAACTCTATATGTAAATTAGCATTAATTCTTCTATGATTATGAGCCCTATTAATTTTTTTAGGTTCGATCGGGAGAGAGGGAAGGGAGGCCTGAATAAAAAAGTCGCGATATTTCATTTTCTATTTGTTTTTAGGCAAACGTGCACATAACAAAAGTTGTTTTTTGTGTTATTAAAAGTAGCTTTGGTTTTAAACATAATATTATTAAATTTAATATCCTAATCGCTTGAAATATCATGCAGGACAACGTCTGTCGGGTCCGCTAGTTTATTATAACTATATTTATTTATTTCCTGTTGGCATATGGGAGAATAGTCGCATCACAAATGAAGTATTGCTTGGATCTCATAGATTAATACGTTACAATTGAATATTCTATTTTAACATATATTGTATTAGCCCATATACATATTTGGATTATACATTATTCGATTTGATTTGAAATTGAAAAAAAAATCCCATCTTCACATAAACACATACTCATGCACACCAAATACATAATTATAATATTTTTATCCCTCTTGAAAATTTAATAATTAGGCACCTTAAATATTTTTGTGAACTATTTCATTTCAACTCTCCAAATTTATTAAGGGTTAACTCTACAATTACTGTAACGATAAGACATCATATTTACGTTTTATCTGAATGTGATACGTTCTATAATCAACATCTTTTCAAAAATGAAAGAAATAATTAAAAATCACAATGCTGTTTTGTAGATTAGTGCGTAACTTTACATCTTTTCGTTAACTCTTCTTTTTATTTTTTTTCAGAAATTACCCATCAACTACCTAGTGAATTTCATACTTCTCTTTCTGGCTGAACAAACATACCTTTTTTCTATATGTTTCTTTGGACAAGAAATAATAGACGAGGTTAGTTAGTCATTTTTTAGCTTTATGTACTTATTATAAAATATCTCATTTATTGATCCTTTTATCTTTCTTTAAGTATAAGAAGTACATTTCTTCTTATGGCGATAATATTATAATTCCAAGACACATTACAAGAATTAGTTTGCTTTATAGTTTATTCCTATTTTCTCTTCTCAAAAGTTATACTAAATCAAATTGATGTAGCCTTGCATTGATTTCAAAAGTATTGTAAATTTAGTTCTAAGGAAACATAGTATGGCATTTCGTGCTAATTACATTAAAGTCATGGAGTAGATCGATTTGAGACATCGTGGAATACATTGTCCTGCAGTGCTATTGTCTTACCGTGCAATTGTCCTACGATGCAATTGTCCTGTAATGCAATTGTCGTGCAAAGCAATTGCCCAGACTTACGCTTGAGGTACTGCTCACAGTGATCAGGATGCCTTTGGTGGCTGTCACAAAAATGTTATATACAACACCAAAAAATTAAAATTATAAGGGTATTTAATAACAAAAAATCTCAGATGGTTATAGTAAAAGTTTCTTTAGACGGTAACACCCATTGGGTGTTACAACTTGAAGTTACTTTTGTTTAGCAGGTGTGAACACTGACTTAATTTTAATGTTTTGCCCACAATATCTCGCAATCAAATAAATTGCGATCGCAGTTTTTGTTTGATCGTTATCAAACTTGATATATAAGCGTTTCATGCAAAAATAAAGGCCAGCTCGTTAATGGCTGAAATCGGATCAGTGAGAAGTGGAGGATTTTGAAAACTTGAAATATCTCGGTGGATTGAAAAATTGGAAGAAGTCAATCTTATTAGAAATTAAATTTACTGAAAATATTGTTATATACATCCATTCTCTATCTTGAATATCAACAGAATTAGGGGCATTTCGTTTTTAGTTTTCAGCCTTTAGTAAACCCCCACTCCTCCTCATGTCACATAAACAATAGTCTTTTATATTATAAACCACTTTATTCGAAGATTAAATACCAAATATTGTTTTCAAGGGACCTTTATTATACGAGATAAATGCAAATTCGTTTTTGTACATTGTACCCGTTTTTCATTATTTGTATTTTCGTGTGCAATATGAGGGGGGATAAGTGGGCTTTCTGTGTAACTTATTTATGTTAATCTGAAACAATAAAATTGTTTTATATTGTCACAGAGTAGTAAAACGTTCATCACACTTTACGACATCCCCTGGTTCTACTGCAATAAGAGCTTCAACCAAGCCCTGGACATTATGATGTGCAATAACCTTGTTCCAGTCAAACTCCAGGCAATGCTTATCGATGGAGCTGCGTCTGTCGAAACATATGGGACGGTTAGTATCAGCTGTTATATTATTCACTTTCGTTCAAGATGTTCTTAAACAGAGATGTTTTGTGGCACTATTTATTAATAAAATATTAAAATATTTTCTTATATTCAATTTTCTTTTCAAGCTGATGTCAGCAATGTACAAAATCGTAAATCTTTGGAGACAGTCAGATAGCGGCATGTAGAAAATATTGTAGTTTCAATGGAAAATAACTGATCAAACTTGAAGCACTGGGTGAGTAAATTTCAGATATTAAAAAGCTCATTATCATTAATTAATCTGAGGATAAACGGCCAACTATCGCGGTGGCATTATAAACAAAACTTCTTTATTAATTCTGTTGTACCAGTGAATAAGTGGTTAAGTCCACTTACTCACTGTCGACTTACCACTTATTCACTGGGGTTACAGAATTAATGTCTCTAATCACTTGCCTCACGATGCTGAATGGATGGCGGATTGAAATTCAGCCTCAACAACGGTGGCCGCGCTACTTAATCAAATTTTATTTATTTATTTTAAAAGCTTCGCAACTTAGGCGATGTTGCTATTTAAATTTTTAAAAAATAAACGCAAAAAGGCAACATATAGAACAAAATATTAAGTAAAAATACGAAAAAAGAACTATATTTAACAAAACTCAAAACACAAAAAAAAGGAGTAATAAATAGATGAGAAAAGAGTATCAAAAAAATATTAAATTACATAGTAATAAAAGATACATACAAACACGCATATACATGGGTTTTTATAAAATTATTCAATTTTACAAAAAATGGTAGTTATTAGAGCTAGATGTTTGTGTATATGTTTTTTTTTTTTCAAGTTCTGAATAATTATGGGTATGTATGGGCTACAATCGTATAAGTCATGAGGTATCTTTAAATGTTCACGTTTTCTGCAGTCTGTAAGTATGAGGTTTATAGAAAGAGGTACATGGCATAGACATCACATTTTGGCTGATCATTCGTTTCTACAATATTAGGAATGCGTGATTTAGGTAGGAATGGCCAATGAGAAGTCGTGTAATAATTACTTGCTCGCTTCGTGTAAATGTAATATTCCTTTTTATATAGTCGTTGAATA
Source organism: Riptortus pedestris (assembly GCA_019009955.1). NCBI lineage: Eukaryota > Metazoa > Arthropoda > Insecta > Hemiptera > Alydidae > Riptortus > Riptortus pedestris. Next base: position 102,648,154 of record CM032231.1, on the reverse strand, counting down.
TAGGTGTTAAGTTTGTTGACCGTCCGTAAACAGTTTTGTTGCCATTCTTGATAGTCAATAGTTTTAACGATGTTAATGTTTTCAGTCCTAATTTTTGCTAGGTTGTCAACTTCAGTGCTTCGTTCAATGTTATGCTGTCCAGATTGTTATGTGAGTTTGTAGCTTATAGCAATGTTCAAAAATGTTGGTCATAATTGGATGATTGGTGTAGATGTTTTGATCTAAATAAAATTTATATGGTGATTTTGGGGTATGAACTCAGCACCTCTATCATACAAATTCAGTGATTTCCTTTGGACCATATCCCCTTCTTAAATTTAAGGCGTTTACTACTTTTTATTGAGGAGAACAATTGTTTCAACTAGGATTATAATTATTTAGGGAATTCATGAACCAACCCCCTCCCCCTCCCACAAAAAAATAAGATTTAGAGTCATTCTAAATAAAACGTAAGTTTAGAGACATTCCGATAACAGCAAGGCCACTACTGTTCAAGTTGGTTTACGAGCACTGCAAAGATTAGTGTCCCATGATCATGATTTAAAGAAACATGTTTTGAAAAACAAATTAAGACTTTTTCCGCACAAATGACACCTGAGTTATAAGAAATTTTGGATGTGCCCTCATTAAATGACTCAAATAATTGAATAAAACTACTCCAAAATAATATCTTTAAAATTATTTGTATTTGTTGCCTTAAGGAGAACCTCAATAGAAAAATTGTTTGACAACAGATTTCATTAAATTTATTAAAAGGGCGCAACTACATTGTTTTATTTTTGGACATATTATAAAAAAGAAAGGCGGGTAAGTATACAATATAAAAGTGGGATTAAATGACTTTGCGATACACCAGATAATATCTACTTTAAGTGTACATTAAATATTTTAAGCATTGTTTTCAAGAAGTATTAAAATTTAGATTAATTAATCACTTACAAACACAGATAAAATGTTTAAAAAAGAGGTAGTGAATAAACGGTAAGCATTCTATTATATAATATTGTTAACCGAGTTTCGTTAAAATATATATTTCAGGAGCATATTTTAATATGTTGAATTTCTTCATTATTTACTTTTCCTTTTTCAGAACGGCATTGGAACTCATCAAGTACTGAATCGTTTTAAGAATAATCACAGAGTTTCAGAAAGTTTCGAGAGATTTACAAGGACATAAATATACCAAGAAAGTTTTATTTTTTTTAAAAAAAGTGCTCCATTTGCAATGTTCAAGAAAAATGTATCCATTTGTTTAATAAAGATATAGATCAACGATACTAAATATGTTTTAATATTTGTCCCATATACTTTAGGAACAGAATAATCCATTTTTGCCTTCAAAAGGTGGAATTATCATGTCAAATTGTTATAAGGGATGTATAGAGTGGTCTAGAGAGTATGCTTCTGGACTGCTACACATAAGGTGCCCGTTTCTAATCAGAAACTAAGCAGATTTCCCAAGCGAAGTTTTACAATAGTTAAATATAAATACTGGTAATACTTTACACCATCTTGAGTTAAGTGAGTAAATGCAAACGTTACCTTTCAGTCAATTTTAATAACCTCTCAACGGAAAGCGCCTGAATCGTAAACAAACAGTTCTGCCAACCGCTCAGATGTGAATAAATAGGTAGAAATATTCTTCGCCGGAAAGAAAAACAATTACTGAAATATATCAGAATATAACCTATTAATTTTATTGAAACTAATTAGTATACCTAGTTCTGTAATTTATAATGAATCAAATCAATTTTTATCTCAATCGATCAAATTATAGTAGCCCAAGACGTCTTTGCATATACCTCACAAAGTAGAAGTTTAATGAAAACAATATTCGGTATTTAACTTTGGAATAAAGTGGTTCATGATATAACAGCTTATTATTAATACCACATAGGTTGGAGTGGGGATTTGTTTGAAGGCTGAAAACTGAAAAATGCAAATATCCCGGTTAATATGCAAGATAGAGAACAAATGAATGTAACAATATTATAGTCTATTTAATTTGCAATAAGGTTGGTTATATACAATTTTTCGATCTAACTTATAGAAACGGAGATATTTCGAATTTTGGAAAATACTCCCACTGGTCCGATTTCAGCCATTAACAGAATTTGGTCTTTCGTTTTACATAAAGTGATTAAATATCGACTTTGGTACAATCAAAGAAAATTTGGGACCGCTAGTGCGTTAACAGAGAAACTTATATATATCATTTTGAACGGACCTCATTTTCGTCATCTCCTGGGTATGATCGATGGACATTTTAAGAAATGTTTAGAAAATCCCGTCATGAGTACAACCTCAATAACTGATTTCCTCGAAAGGGAAATCTTGTAAAATGCTCTCTACATTTTATTTAGAGGTGCGGTTTCTAGTCGTCCAGGCTGGGCTTTTTATGCCTTCCCTGGGTCTACTCAGCATTGAAAGTAGTTGAGTAGCATGCTGAATAATGAACTAGATAGTAATGCCAGCACAATACGGCGGGAAGGTGACAGGCTGACCAGTTCTCATTCCACCAAAGCCTTTCATCTGGACTAGGGCTTCATGGGCGGACAAGATAAAGTTTTTCATTTTTGATAAAAATGAAAAGTCGTCAAGTGGGGCCTGTGTTAACTAAGCAGATTTCCCACGTGCTCTCTCTCAAAAATTAAAATTCGAATGAGAACAATGTTTGGTATTTAGGCTTTAAATAATGTACTTAATAATATAACAGCTTATTGATAATATGACATTAGTAGAAGTGGGGGTTTACTGAAGGCCCAAAACTAAAAACAAAACTGCAAATATCTCGGTTTGTAATCAAGACAATGAAAACATGCATCTAACAACATTTATAGAACATTACATTTGCACGAAGAGTGATTTCATACACTATTTCCATCCGACGCATAATAACAGAGATATTTGGAATTTTCTAAATTCTCCCCTCTAAACCCCCGCCCTCCCAATGGTATAATTTAGCCGTTAACGAGCTTGATCTTTCTTTTCACATAAAACGACTAAATATCGAGCATAATAACGCTCAAAAATAGTTATGACCACTAGAGCTGTAACAGACGTATTTATATACAATTTTGAATGGACCTCATTTTCGCCATCTCCTAGGTAGGATAGAAAAATTTGGAAAATCGCATCATGAGTAAGATCTCAATACCTGATGTTCCTTAAGGGAAATCTGCTAAAATGAGCGTTTATAATGTTAATAATAATACTACTATTGATTCTGTAAATTTCTATGACATATTAGGTTTTCTTTTTTATAAATTGTTATTCAATTCCTCATTTCAATGAAATTTACATTTCTTTTGTAGACATATTAACTTAATTTCTTTAATATGGCGAATCAATTGTTCACTAAACTCCCATATTTTCTATCTCATAATTTATAGGTTAAGTTGAAGTAGCTTAGGATTAGAAATTTGTTTTGCTGAGACATGTAAGTGAATATTAGGTATAAATGTTCCCCGAGACAATAAATCGATTGGATGAGTAGAGCTGTGCCCAGCGACATAAATATGTAATAAACTCACTACGTCGAAATCGGTTTCTTCATTTGCTTTCATTTACATTACTCTCGAAGAACTTTACAACCTTTTATGTTGGCATTGTATGCTGCTGCGTTATATTGGGACGTGCTATCTACAGGTTGCCAACCTTTTCTAATCAGAGTGAGAAAAAGGATTTTAAAATTCCTACTGCTCACTTAAGAATAGAACCCACTATTCTTGGTTTACCAAGCGTATTAAGACCAGCGCTTTGACACACGTGACTAGCCTGAGCTACACCTTTCATGAAATATTTCACATCAATAATTGGTATCATTTCATGACAGAATAATCGACGTGGACGAACTCGTCAAACATGCAACCCAGAGACGATCTTCTGACGAACTTACTGACCCTACCAGACTTACATTTACAAATACTACACATAACATTAATTGAATGGCAAAACTTTTGGCATAGAAAATCATCTGCGAGTAGTAAAGCCTCGTATAAGCGAGTTGCCATTCAGCAGACGTGACAATAGAAGAGAAGAACTTGTACTAACGAGACTTAGGATAGGACTAACACGTTTAACGAAATCATACCTCAAGACAAGAAGAGAAAGTAACTCTCTGCAGAACATGCCATGAACCAGTAACCATTAAACACTCACTGACTTACTGCAGGAACGTTAAATACTTACAGACTCCACATAACATGTACGAACTCCTTACAGACAGGAGCCAACATATCTACAATATATAATCATCTAAAAAAATTGAATTTGTTTTACAAACTTTAAGTTCTCTCCTTTTTGATTTTGATTTAAGGAATGTAATATAATTTTGAACAATTTTAAATAATACAAATGTACTAGTATATAAGAATGACATATTTTTTTTTATTTAAACCATTTGTAAATTGTTGTCTTTATTACTTGTATTTAATGTTTATTTATTTTGTTTAAGTTTTCTTTTTGTTGGTTCAATTTTTTGCTATTTTTCTATAATTTTGTCTTTATTTTACATTGTTATACTTTGAGCCAAATCACCTAGTAGCAGCTGCTCCTATATATATATATATATATATATATATATATATATATATATATATATATATATATAAATTGGTTTCGTTCAAAACCATAAATTACTTTCCAATCCCATAAAAGCACTCAAGATTTTAAAAATTAAAACTTTTTTCAAAACTTTTCATACCTTATTACCTACAACGTGACCAATCTTCTCGTAATATCAAACAAAAAAGTATGTATATACATGAGGGCTCAAAAAGTACAATTAAAATAAAATAAACCTTTATTATGTTTCTGTTGTGTCTTTAAAGTATGACACATGTCTAATTTTAACATCAAATTAAAATTTCTTAATATTAACATAGATGATCTTCAATAAATTTCATAGAAACTCTGGATATAGGAGGCTATATTACTTATTGCTAACAAAGGGTTTTATTTTTGATCATGGAACATAAATAGTATTTGATAAAACATGAGTAGCGCTACTTCAAGTTCCCAGTAGTCCAAATTCCAAGTTGTAAACTATAGACATTTCGTTCACCTAAACAAAAAAAGAGATTCAAGTTATATTATTAAAAATATAATAAAGTAACAGTCTAACTAAATTAATTCATTTTTGAACAACAACTGATCATCTATTTACTGAATCTTTGTTACCTTTAGTTCCTTTTTTTTTTTGTTTAGAAAATAAAACTAAATTTGAAAAACCTAAGTATTTATTTCACATAAAAATGAGTAATGGTACACCTCCATATTAAATTTATCCGCAGGACCAGTACCTACAAATTGTTTTTAGTTTGAGAACTGGCTTCAGGTACCACCTTCATCAGGGTAGTTGTACTAGGGTAGTAAGTGCTCTGGAATTACTAAATGTTCGTCACGTTGGTTTCCCAAGCACTAGTCGTCTCATTCGGAATATATTTTCGTTTTCTAACTAAAATTCCGATGAGTAGTACAAACTGAAGAATGAAAACAAACTTATAATTAACTCGCCTAATATTTGAATTACGGATATATATATATATATATATATATATATATATATATCTATATATATATATATATAAAAATTTCGATGCAACTCATAACAAAGATATTTTGAGTCGGAAACAGTATGTAGAACAACATTATAGAAAATTAATGCAGGTATTTTGAAGTTTCGATTTACTCCACTTCTAACCAACCTCCCTCAAATCTCCCCCAGTCCGATTGTAACCGTTAACGAGCTTGATCTTTGGGTTTTTCATGAAACGATAATTTATCGAGTTTAATAGCGAACAATCAAAAATTGCATCCGCTTTAGCGGTGATAAACTCGAATGTATATATACATACTTTTGAATGGGACGCCATTTCCGTCATCCCCTAAGTAGGATCGATGGACATTTGAGGTAACGTTTCAAAAACCGAGTCATGAGTACAACTCCAATAGTTTATTTCCCTCATGGAAAATCTGCTAAAACTAGATTTTGCCATGAAGGACAGGTATCATCTTTTGACGAGTGGCATACCAATCGATCGAGTTGATTCTCCATTGGTGGTGGCTAATACCAGAATGTATGATAGTATGGTATTTTCTAGATACCTTAACTCTGGCTATGGATGAAATATAACATGAGATACAATACAAATGATAATACATCTAATACTCATTCAATGATTGCAATTAAAACTGTAGACATTTTTTTTAAAAATTCTTTATCATTACACTAATAATTTAATGTAATTCCAATATTATACTACCTACCTGTGTTTGAAGCGTAGATAAATGAAATATGTGGTTTTTATGAATCCATTCTTTTAACTAATCACATCTGATTGCCTGACAAGGCTCATAATTTTGTACATGGCCGACATAAACTGGGGAAAAAAATCATCTTTAGTTAATCATTCATTATTTTTTTTGTAATTTGGAAAATGTGTAACAAATAATTTCGTTAACTATAAAACTGTTCATTAAATTCGTTCGTAACTACAGTTTTGTTTTCAATCATGGAAAAATGTATGACTGAACTCCAGGTTTTTATGCCAACTCTTATGTGAAATGAGCTGCCCACGGGGTTTAAAATAAAATAAAAAATGCAACCTCCAGAATGGGGCGAGTCTTTCTTAGTAAAAGTCCTATGTAAACCTGGGGGTTTAAAATTGAATTAATATAATTCTTGATATGTTATTGTTAAAATTCAATGAGTAGGAGTCATTGTTTAGTTAAAACTTTCAATTTATCGGGATTATTGAAAATCTGGTCAACTGGTTCTCTTGTCATTTTCTATCGAGGCTGTGGCATTAAAACCCCAATTTCACTACATTTTTCATTAATCATTTATTTGCATGAAAAGGAAGATATTGAAGTTGTACTTTGGAATAAATAACTGACGTCCAAACATGACAGTTTATTGAAGCCCTCCCAAATGGTTTTTATTAAAAGTTATAAGGCGTCTCTATTGAAGAATGTAAATTTTGATCCCTTTACCGACAAATTTAAATAAGCATATGTAGATAAAAATACTTACATCCCCATATGCTTGTATATCAGCTGGTTTATCTAGTAGCACTGCTTTTATCTTGAGAGGATCACGGCAGTAGCACATCATGATATCAATGGCTTTGTTGAAGCTCTTGTTGCAGTACATCCACGGGATGTCGTACAGAGTTTCGAAAAGGCGTTCACTCTGAAATTTATTAATTTATCTATGCATTATTGGGTACATTAACTAGATCTTTTAAACATATATTGCATATTTATTAAAACAAAATAATCTATTATATAATGTCTAAATCCTAGACACAATTTGGTTTTTAGATTTGTTTGTTTTGTTACGTATAGATTCAATTACGTTCCCTGTCTAAATTCACATTCCCTTCCCTGTCTAAATTCTCACTTACAACATGTCATAGGGGTCAGTCTGGAGGGCAGAATAAATTTGTAGTCTGCATACGCATACTGGCTAATGCTTATAATTAGTCAGCTCATGCAGGCTACAGGCTACGGAGGGATGGTGTCTATCTAACAACTCTAGCATTGAATAGACTTTTCTCCACTCATACCTTTACTGTTGAGAATAGAATTTTATGATGGATTTATTACTGACTGGTATAATGCAGAAGGCAATGGGAAACAACTTCGTGTCCTTGTGACCCTCTTATTCCCTTGTTCGGTCCCGTAAAAATGAGGTTTACCTGTTGACGAGAACAATTACCAGGTGTAGCCTGTAAATACTACAATGATTCAATTACATTTATCACTGATTAGTTGATTAGGAATAATTAAATAACGTCACTAAAATGCTCTTGCTCAAAAAAGTAATTTTATTAAAGAGAACGTTGATCTAATTAATATTGAGTTCTTTAATTATTATCATAAAGCAAACAAGATCTTGGAATGAGCAAATTTTCAAAAATTCAAGTATATTTACAATTTATGGAAGACCCACGATGGTAAAAATATTCGGTATTTTGGATATTATAAATCCAATATGAAATACCGGGATTCGATGTAGACTCCAATTTTCTTTCCATTCTACCCATCTAGCTCCGATAGAGTGTACATAACCCAAACAGTTTTTTTTTTTTTTTTTTTTTGAACTCGTGATCAGTAAGTATCACGTAACTGTTGTAAAAATCACATATATGAATTTAATATAGCAAGGAACTTGGATTATAATTTAGCAAGCACGAGAAAAGTAAAAATACCCAATTTTTTTTCCTTGTTCGTTCAAATGCTTTGTTGCATTTTCTATGTCGTTCAAATAAAGAAACCTTGAAATTCATGATTTTAAAAATAAGAAACAATTCTTGAATGGACTTCACTCGAGGGAAATGTCATTCATATTTTGTCCTGATGATTCGAGGAAATCGTATTCGGCTGATGGCCAGGCATGATTAAGTGTTTCTTTGGAATTAACTTCTATATAATTGAAATTTTTTGTCATATTACATTTTGCTGAGATGACCCTTCTAATTGTAAAAGTGCTTATTCATATCAACAAAATTAATTAATGAATTGATACTATTGATAAGTTAAATCATTCATTAAATAAATCCAATATTTACTTTAATTCTTAAAATTTTGAAGTTTTTTTTCTTCAAGCGAAGGCACCTTCAGGATATACATATTTAAAAACGAACAAGCACGGAGGTCTTTCTTAGAAGACAGACTGCAAACGTCAAATTCTAAAGAAAACAGGTGACATAACATCGATTTTTGATATACCAGCAACCTCTTTTTTTTTTTTTATAAACATTCAATTGGAGTAAACTACTTTTTTGTAATTATAACGAGCCATTTTATTAAAATTCGACAGAATAATTTAAATATCTTTCTATTGTATTGACTACTTGCAGGGTTTAAGTGGCTGTCGATTAATTGATCTGTAAATAATCGATTTAATATCAGCTGATGTAGCTGAGGAAAACAATGAAATTCATTTATCAATATTCATCTTCTTTATCTATCGGTAGATAAATGAGATTAAGCCTCAGTTTAATAATTAATAATAAACCAACCTCCTGAGATACAGCCTCTCCCAAAATACACATTATCATTAGGTTAGATTGCTCTGCAACTAACATGACTACTAAGGTTACCACGTAGTGTACTGGCAAGTTCTGCAAGAGAAAGTAAATTTTACTCTCATATTAAAAAAAAAAAAAAAAAAAAATCTGCACTATAATCTGTAATAAAATTAATGTTAACAATGAACCTAAAATGCACCAAATTGCACCAATTTACTAAGGGCGCTCACCCCACAACAGGTTAAGCGCTTGTCGGTCCCTCTCTTACCACATTTTATGTTAAACTAAAGATCAAGATAGTTAACGGCTGAAATCAAACCAGTGGGAAGCTAGGATTTCCACAATTACGATTATCTCCGTTATTATGAGTTCGAATGAAAAATGATATAGAAACATTTTGATTGCAAATTTAACTTCCTATAAATGTCACTATATGCATTTTTTCCCTTTAACTTGAATATTAACCGAGATATTTGTATTTGTTCATTTTCAGCCTTCAGTAAAAGTCCACTTTTAGTCATAGGACGTTAACAATAAGCCAATATATCATGGAATATCTTATTCCAAGCTTAAATACTGAATATTGTTTTAAATGGACCTTTATAAAGTGAGATATTAAGTTAGAAATAATAATAGCTGGTTTCCCTTAAGGGAAATCTGCTAAAAACGTGGCAAGATGAGAGCAGTACTGTGTCATACTAGTAGGTGGGAAAACTACTTAGTTTAGTCTGCCACTGTTGCCAAATTTGAAAGTAATTTCTGTTGTGTTATGGCCGATCATTGAACATAGCAACAGCTGCGAAACTCTTTTTCTCGCTTGGAAAATCGATATTATTTAGTAGTTAGCTATTATTACCCGTATTTAGTAGCTAAGATGGAATGAACCGAATTGAGAGAAGTTATCCACTTTAACTAGACCTTTTAAAGGGTACGTTGTCATTAAATATAATTACTGTTGCAAATAACATAATATTTCACCTGTAAAATGAGGTATAGACATGCTGCATAGATGAGTGCAACTAATAAATACATATCCAACATCCCCGCTCCAAGAAAAGGTTGCAAAGCGTTTCTAAATCTGAAAAAGTTTAATAGTTAGTGATTATTTTGTTTTGTAATTTGAAGCGATTTTCTTAAATCATTAATTAATTTCTGACTGCAGACTACGTGAACATCTCAACTTACCGAACGACTTACATGAACTATTGACAGAAGCTGGCCCACTTATAAACAAACTCTTAAATCACTTGAAGACAATTAACATTTACAACAAACTTTAAAATATCATGCCACTAATTTGTTTTTATGTTTTTTGAGAACAAGGCTGTATAATACATTTTTAAACTTGTGCCGTAGACTTTCATCATCCTCAAGCCAGGAATTGTCGCAGAAATTATAGTTTTACATAGTTTTATTCGGTTCCTTAGCTTTATTTTATTCCTTAGTTTTATATATAGATATACTTTATATTGTCTAAATAAATTTGAAAACATTTAGTAGATTTCCCTTGAGGGAAATCAGCTATTGAGGTCGTACTCATGACGCGATTTTTGAAAATTTTCTTCTAATGTCCATCGATCCTACCCAGAAGGTCCGTTCAAAATTATATATATATATATATATATATATATATATATATATATATATATATATATATATATATTTGTCTGTTAACGCTCTAGCGGTCGCAATTTTTTTTTATCGTTACCAAACTCGATATTTAAACGTTTTATGCAAAAAAGGCAGATCAGTTCGTTAATGGCTGAAATCGGACCAGTGGGAGTGAGGGTTTAGAGGGGGGATTTTCGAATATTCGAAATATCTCTGTTACCATACATCGGATTAAAACATTGTATAGAACCAATCTTAATGCAAATTAAAGTTACTATAAATATTGTTGTATACATTTATTCTCTATCTTGAATATTAACCGAGATATTTATATTTGTATTAAACGTGGGCCGATAACGGACGAGTGAGTTTCCCGCCAAAAGCAGTTCGGCCGTAACAGTTCGGCTCTGGTATGGAGATTTCTCTATAGTACAACTTCACATGGGAAATCTGCTTAGTTTACGCAACTCCTGTGTGACGGACTTTTTTCATTTATTCCGTTATTTTAACTTAAGGAAATGAAAATAAATGATACTGAGCGACATCGCAGTAATTAATTTCTACATTATAATTAATTAAATAAATATAAAACTATTGAATATGATTTCTTACCTCAACAACGCTTGGTGGTGTTGTATGTTTGATCTTATACAAGAGTATAGTGCATTTTGGAAATATTTTTGTTCAAATAGTTCATCCATTGTAGGTTCTGTTTGCTTGCTGTCTGCCGCTGGTTTGCACTTGGAGTATGCTCTGTTGTGTATGTTTTTGATGGAGTACCTGAGCATTTTCAAGTGAGCCTTCAGCATTACCGTGCAGTGTATATAAATATCCAGCCATGTCAAGGTGATTCCGTACAGCACGATGGCCAATATGATATTTATGAAGTAAGCTAAGCAGTAGCCGCCCAAAGTCCTCGTGTTGAAGGGCATGTAGATGAAAAACGGAGGCAAGTAAGGGTTGTATATGCTGTTCTCGTCATCATCGGCTTCACTCAGAAAAATAAGCTGTGTCAAGGGGAAAACTGTGAGGTTTGACAAACCGCCGGTGGCGAATAAAATGCTGAAAAAGTCTGAAGTTTTTTTTATCTCGTCTTTTATGCGGCGCTTCATGTCTAACTGAGTCTTGTCGATGTCCTCATCTTCATAATCATAAATTCCAGAAACTATAATTTCATTCGTTTCGACAAGGGACCTGGAAAATAATAAAGGAACTATTTTACTACTAACTTTATTTTTAAAGAGAAATATATCTATAAGAAATAACTTAAAGACCGTCACGCAGTGGCTGCGTAAACTAAGCAGATTTCGTATAAGTAAGTATAATTTCGTAAGTATAATTTCGTGCAGATAAATCAACATGCTGGTAACACCACCCAGAATTTTAAGCGAATAAATACAAATGATAATGAGAAATCTATCAGTCAATTTACATTTTATTAACCTCTACACGGAAAGCGTCTGAATTGTAAACAAACAGGTCAGCCAACCTCTCACTCTGAATAATATAATTAGAAATATTCTTGACCGGAAAGATAAACTATTACTGGAATATATCTGAATATAGCATATTAATCTTATTTAAAACTATTTACTCTATCACGTACTATAATTTATAATGAATCAGAATAATTTTTATCTCAAGGACTCAAATTTTCGTAATACAGGAACAAAAGAAGAGGAAATGATTAAAAGAATATATTCGCATGTATATCATATAATAAAGGTCCCTTGAAAAAAATATTTGGTATTTAAGCTTCGAAAAAAGTAGTTTATTATATAAAAGAGTATTGTTTATGTGACGTGAGTAGGAGTGTGAGGGTTTGATGAAGGCTGAGAACTAAAAAATGCAAATATCCCGGTTAATATTCTAGATATAAAATAAATGTAGATAACAATTTTTATAGCACATTTAATTTGCAATAAGATAAGAGGTTCCATACAATGTTTCAATCCGACGTATAATAACGGAGATATTTAGAATTTTCGAAAATCCCCACTCTAAACCCCTTATCACCACTGGTACAATTTCTGCATTAACGAACTTGACCTTCCTTTTTAGATAAAAAGAATAAATATCCTTGAGAGTTTGGCAATGATGGAACAACAATTGTGCCCGCTAGAGTGTTAACAGACAAATATATATATATATATATATATATATATATATATATATATATATATATATATATTCTCATTTTTCATCTCTTAGGTAGGATAGAAGGAAATTTTTCGAAAATCGGTAATGAGTACAAGCTGAATAGCTGATTTCCTTCAGTGAAAATCACTGAGATATTTCACTTGACTAATCGTAGATAAATTGGATCATGAATTGAATAGATAATTACAAGTCAAGATTCTGCCTGTGTCTGCCTCATTTACTCTGCACTATTCGATCTGCATTTCAGCAATATGGTAATTTGGTACACTATCTGATGGCGAACAGTTAATAAACACATGAATCATTGATGGTTCTACTTCATGGGTTTGAGCCCATTCTTATTCTTTGAGTTCTATATAAAACTCATAGATAATTTAGTATATATTTGGACCAAATAGATTCTATTAAGTCAATATTATATGGTATAACCGTTAATATCGCTAGAAATAAGATAGAAAGACTAGACATTATGTGAGAAGTCAGCTTCATAAATTACGATTATCCAATTCTCTTTAATTCTAAGATCTTTGAACCCAAGGAAACGTTGTTTCCTTGTTGATTAATTATAAGTCAGTTGTATTAGTTTTTAATGTAACTTTTTACTTTGATGAATTCGACTTCCAAGTGAACTCTCCGCTTAGTTTATGTGTAAACTAGTGTAAGAAATTTCAGTTGTATGAATAACCAAGACATATTTCATTCTGTTCAAGGATATTAATTTAATGCTAGTGAAGTACAACTTGGTAACCTAAAGTCGGAAGTCATAAGAGAAAATTCAAAAATACCTTTTAGTAAAGAAAAATATATTCTTAATACAATTTGTTATTTATTATTATTTTATTTTTCTTATTATTAAAAATAAGGTCTATGAGCGTTTTGAGTCGGACCCATCGACCTCGAAGTAAAGTCCAACCAATGATTTGGAAATCGGAGTCATTAAAATTGTGTTAAAACTCGGGATATTTTAAATATAAATATAAAAGTGCACTAAAAACTTTCGAGACGTTTTTAAGTAATTGACCAATACACGGGTGAACAGGCAGAAATCAGAATCAATTTCAATTTCAATCCCGCCATAAGCTTTAGAATGTCGCTTGAAAAAAAAATTCAATAAAAAAAAACGCCTTGGAAAATGTCACAAAATTAAACTAAAATAATAACATGGAAAAAAGGCGAAATTAAAGACACCAACAAAAATAACAAAATTAGTGAAACCAAAAAATCAATAAAAATAAATTAGAAATAAATAATAGAAAAACAGTAAAATAAGTTTAAAATATTACTTATTAAATGCACTAGGGAACTTTTAAAAATATTATGAATGAGGAAGGAAGTAGGAGTACTGAAACAACAATAGAATAAAAATGAGATAAAAGATAACGAATGAAAATTTTAAGTTCAAACTGAAATTGCTTACACCCAAAAAACCTTGAAGAAATAAAAATGTAAAAGTTAAATTACAATAAAACATTATAGCACTTGCTTAGATTTTTAAAATAAAAGTGTTTAGTATTTAAATGTTCAAGATTTTTTTTCTAAGTATGAACTGTCTTTTGTGAGTATTTTATTTAGAATCTCAGACAAACCTTTAGTTTAGTGTTTTCCTTAGGAGAAATCAGCTATTGAGGTCACACTTATGACACGATTTTCGAAAATTTTTCACAAATGTCTACCGATTCTAACCAGAAGATAACGAAAATGAGTTCCGTTCATAATTATATATATTTGTCTGTTGACGCTCAAGCGGTCTCAATTTTTGTCTGATCGACACCAAACTCGATACTTAAGCGTTTTATGTAAAAAGAAAGATCAAGCTCGTTAATGGCTGAAATTGGAGCATTGGGAGTGGAGGTTTAGAAGGGGTGAATTTCGAAATTTTGGAATATCTCTGTTATTATGTGCCGGATCGATACTTTGTATAGAATCAATCTTATTGCACATGTAATGTTATATAAATATTGTTATGTGCGTTATTTCTTAGCCACTATTAATAAACGAGATTTTTGCATTTATTAGTTTTCGGTCTTCAGTAAACCCCCACTCCTACTCATGTCATATTAGGAGTAAGCTGTTATATTATGAGCACATTTCTTGAAGCCTAAATACCAAATATAGCCTAAATATAGATTGTGTTCATTGAACGTTTTGAGATAAATGCAAATACGTGACTTTAATAAATTTACACTTTCGTGGAATCTCAGAATCAGAGTTCATCTGTTATATCTCATCCTTTTTTAGCAGATTTCCCTTAAGGGACATACTGGTTTAATTGTTACCTAACTCGATATTTAATCGTTTTATATAAAAAGAAACATAAGTTCGTTAATGGCTGAAATTCGACTAGTGGGAGGAGGGATTAGAGGGGAGAAATCTTGAAAATTCTTAATATCTCCGTTATTGGGAGTCGGATGGAAATATTGTATAGAAACAATCATATTGCAAATGTAATGCTCTATAAATGTTGTTATGTAAGTATCACTATCTTGATTATTAACCGAGATAGTTGGATTTTCTAGTTTTCGGCCTTCAGTATACCCCCGCTCCTACTCATATCATATTAATAATAAGCTGTTATATTATGAATCACATTATTTGAAGCATTAATACCATATATTGTTTTCATTGAACTTTTCCTTTTTGAGATAAATGCAAATACGTGACTCACATGGGAAATCTGCTTAGTTAACGCAGCCCCTGCGTGTATAAATAAAGATAATAAAAGAAAGCTTCGTTGTACTCACTTCCTTGTGATAATTCTGCTGGACATGATGAAGATAACAAAGGCAGCGATGAGACCAATATGGCATGCAGAAACCATGAGTACTTTGTCTGGTATTACCAGGCAGAAGGCGAAAATCGCCATTACTAGTATGTAAAATAGTATCAGGAATAAAAGGACTATGTAAGCTATGTATAAAGGGTTCCTTGATGTTCCATAACCTGCTATGAGGACGAGCCATCTTCTGTTTTGAAAAAAATCTGCTTTTTCATTTTCTCTTAATTGGTTGGTTTTCATGGTATTTATAATGTGTTGTATCTTATTTGTACTCAGCAAACCATCACAGACAGCGCCTCACCTACAAGAAAGAAAAAGAAATGTAAAGCATTACTTAAACAGTGTGCGAATTGGTAATGTCTACCATGCTTTCTACTTAGTGGAAAATACAGTCTGCATCGCCCAAACTCGCCTATCGTCCTTTCTAACTCCAATTAGTGGAAAATACTATATCCGTCTCCCGATCTTATCTATCATGGTTCTACGTTGAGGAAATTACTTTCTGCATCGCCCAAACTCGCCTATCGTGCTTTCTCCTTACAATTAGTGGAAAATACTATATCCGTCTCCCGATCTTATCTGTCATGGTTCTACGTTGAGGAAAATACTGTCTGCATCGCCCAAACTCGCCTATCGTGCTTTCTACTTACAATTAGTGGAAAATACTATATCCGTCTCCCGATCTTATCTGTCATGGTTCTACGTTGAGGAAAATACTGTCTGCATCGCCCAAACTCGCCTATCGTCCTTTCTACTTACAATTAGTGGAAAATACTATATCCGTCTCCCGATCTTATCTGTCATGGTTCTACGTTGAGGAAAATAATGTCTGCATAGCCCAAACTCGCCTATCGTGCTTTCTACTTACAATTAGTGGAAAATACTATATCCGTCTCCCGATCTTATCTGTCATGGTTCTACGTTGAGGAAAATACTGTCTGCATCGCCCAAACTCGCCTATCGTCCTTTCTACTTACAATTAGTGGAAAATACTATATCCGTCTCCCGATCTTATCTGTCATGGTTCTACGTTGAGGAAAATAATGTCTGCATAGCCCAAACTCGCCTATCGTCCTTTCTACTTACAATTAGTGGAAAATACTATATCCGTCTCCCGATCTTATCTGTCATGGTTCTACGTTGAGGAAAATACAGTCTGCATCGCCCAAACTCGCCTATCGTCCTTTCTAACTCCAATTAGTGGAAAATACTATATCCGTCTCCCGATCTTATCTATCATGGTTCTACGTTGAGGAAAATAATGTCTGCATAGCCCAAACTCGCCTATCGTGCTTTCTACTTACAATTAGTGGAAAATACTATATCCGTCTCCCGATCTTATCTGTCATGGTTCTACGTTGAGGAAAATAATGTCTGCATCGCCCAAACTCGCCTATCGTCCTTTCTAACTCCAATTAGTGGAAAATACTATATCCGTCTCCCGATCTTATCTATCATGGTTCTACGTTGAGGAAAATACTTTCTGCATCTCCCGATCATGGATCTACACAGAGAAAAATGTAATACCTAAAATTGTTACCTTTTCACGCCCAACCTACTCAACCGAATTTTATGAAACTTGGTATGTATATTCCAATTAACCCAACTTAGACTATAGGCTATACTCTCGGAACGCACTGGAGTGGGGGTTTTAAGGGAGGCCTGAAATTAAAAAGACCGTCACGGAGGGGCTACGTAAACTTAGCAGATTTCCCACGTGAAGTTTTACAATAAAGAAATTTTACGAGAGCCGAAGTTACGAAAACGGCCGAACTAGCTTAAGGCGAAAACTCACGATTAGAACCGAAGTTAGCCGATCTCATCTCGTCCATTACCCGTACACACTTAATAAAAATGCAAATATCTCGGTTAATAATCAAAATAGAGAATAAGTGTATATAACAATATTTGTAGTAAATTTAATTTGTAATAAGATTCTATACACATTTTCGATCCGACGTATAGTAACGGAGATATTTCGAAAATCCCCTCCTACTCTGTACGATTAACCATTAACGAGCTCGATCTTTATTTTTACATAAAACGTTTAAATATCGAGTTTGGTTACGATCAAGCAAACATTGCAACCGCTAGAGTGTTAACAGATATGCACATAACAAAAGTTGTTTACTTTGTCATTTAGTGTAACTTTTGTTATTTACACTTTTGTCATATACGGAAGTATAAATCAGATATATGCTAAAAACTATACCGGTAGTCAACATTTCTTAAGGACACACAAGACTAAACCAATCTTAACGAAACTCCGCATGCGGGTTAGTATTATGCTTCTTTGATTATAAGCTATATAAATAATTTTTAGGTTATAAGGGAGGCTATATAAAAAATGTTCGTCAAGCAGGTGCTGCGTAAACTGAGCAGATTTCCTTCGTGAAGTTTAACAATAGACAAATCTACATAATGGTACCACAATACCACCGTCAATATTAAGTGTATAAATACAAACGATAATAAGAAACCTCTCGACGGGAAGCGTCTAATGTAGCCAAACAGGTGAGCCAACTACTCACCGGGAAGAAAAATAATTACTGAAATATATCAAAATATAACATATTAATTTTATTGAAAACTATTTACTATACATAGTACTGTAATTTATAATGAATCAGAATAATTATTATCTCAATCAATAAAATTTTAGTAGTCCAAGAACTTAAGACGGTGTGGGGGGGGGGGATCACCAGAACTTATTTGCTCATTTATTAAAGGTTTCTCGAAAACAATATCTGGTATTTGAGCTTTGAATAAAGTGGTTTATTATATAACAGAGTATTGTTTATGTAACATGAGTAGAAGTGGGGGTACTGCTGAAGGCTGATATCTGAACAATGCAAATATCTCGGTTAATGTTCAAGATAGAGAATAAATGTATATAACAACATTTATAGTACATTCAATGTCCAATAAGATTGATTCTATAAACTTTTTCGATCCGGCTTATAGTAACGGAGATATTTCGAATTTTCAAATTTCATCCCCTCAAAACCCCTCTCCACGTGGTCCGATTTCAGCCGTTAACAAACTTGATCTCTCTTTTAAATAATACGACTGAATGTCGACCTTGGTAACGATCAAACAATAATTGCGAATGCAAGACCGGTAACAGATAGACAAGTATATATATATATATATATATATATATATATATATATATATATATATATATATATAAAAATTGAACGGGCCTTGTTTTTGTCATCTCCTAGCTGGGATCGATGGACATTTGAAGAAAAATTTCGAAAATCGCGTCATGATTGGGACCTGAATAGCTGATTTCTCTTAAGGGAAAACTGTTAAAAATACCATCATCATTCAGCCTCTACTGCTATGTCGAGCGAAGCCGGGCACATTAGCTAGTGTGTGTGTGTTTGTATATATATATATATATATATATATATATATATATATATATATAGTTTTGAACGGACCAGATTTTCGCCATCTTCTGGTTAGGATGGATGGATATTTGAAGATATCCCGTCAAGAGTACGGCCTCAATAGCTTATTTCCCTTGGGAGAAATCTCCTAAAATATGAGGCTTATTATGATCGCTTCATCCCAATAAATTTTTACGTTTGTTCATCTTTTTAGAACAAATTTTGACGATAATGTTGGACCTGATTATCCAGCATGTCGAATTCATTAGCTATCTCCTAGGGCAGTTAGGGGTTGGAAGCCATATTGATATGACATCCTGTGAATGCTCCGTGGTTGACACGAGTGATAATAATCATACATTTTCACGACGTTTTTACTATTACCAATTGAAGGTCTAGTGTCAGAGTGTGTAAATCCGAGTGAGGTTTAATGAATCGTTTATTGTCCAGTTTGAAAAACTGCATTTAAAACAGTTAAGTGGATAACAGTAAAAGAACCTCAAGAAGGCTATTGCTAGAATTCTATTTTCAATCTCTGCCGAATAGGTGCACTCTAGCGCCAATACTGGAACTAACAGTAGTAACCTTGTTATAACCTTTTAGTAAACATAAACAATACTAGAATGGCAACTATGGACTCCCCAGATAGTTGAAATTCTCAAAATATTAAGAAAATTAAATTCACTTGAAGAGAAAATAGACAAACTGAATATGCATGAGGGCCGAATACATAAGATTGAAAAAAAATCCGCGGAAAGGAAAAGGAATGTCTTAATATATGGGTTGAAATCGACAACATTTTGAGACAAGGTAAGAGAAATAGAAGTTATATTTAAGTTTCTAAAATGCGACTTTCGAAAATATGATATTGTCTTTATAAGAAACATGAATGATCAAGGCGATAAATCGCTTAATCTCATTTCATTAGCTTCTGAGAAATGATATTTTAAAAGCTAAAAGACACCTACAAGACAAATACCCACATATTACAATAAACGAAGACTTGCCTTATAACGTACGTGTCGTTTGAAGTGATGTTTTTTCCCTTCATGATGGGACGAAGAAACCGTGGTCAGAAGGCATCAATTAGATAAGATAAGTTAAATGTAGATGGTAAACTCTTTTCACTTGAAGAATTAAAAAGTGGCGATTTGCACAAAACTAATAAACGGATACGAAGCCACGAAGAGGATTCACCTTGGAAAACGCGTCCAAGGAACACTACCATCGTCACAAACAAATCATATTTCAATAGAGAAAAACAACACAACTATTGACAGGAAGGTTATGGACAAGGAAGGTATAACCTAGCATTCAGGCTATGAATCGGTTCAAAGGAAAACAGTCAGGAACAAGGACAAAACACCAAGAAGAAAAAATTAAACGAGGTATATGTGTGTGCTATTAATGCTAGAACCTTATTAGGGGAAGAAAGAAGAGCAGAACTACAGCATTCTATACAAAATTTGATGTGGGATGCAATTGGAATGCCTGTAATAAGAAGAAAATTTAGCAAAGTCGTCACAAATAAGGAAGAAACCCTGTTTGCTCATACTAGTTCAACCAAAGGAATTGGAAGCGTAGGTTTACGTGTTAATAGGACTTGGGAAAGAAATGTAACCAGAATTATGGAAGTTAGCCCAAGAATAGCCACTTTAAAACTCGACATTGGTAGAAAAAAAGTCATTGATTTTAATTCGAGTTTATCTGCCAACTGCAAGCTCAAGGATTGAGGAGAAAGGTGGTTTTTAACGCCCTTGCAAAGTACTATTGAACTACATTTAAATAATTTTAGGAATACGGTAGTAGTAATGGGAGATTGGAATGGTAGATTAGGAAGAAACAATAATGGAGAGGATATTATCATGGCCAACTCACGGTATGGTACTAAAAATGAAGGAGGCCGCTACATAGCGAATTTTGCTAATAGCTAATCGATTAAAATGTACAAATACTTATAATTTTAAGAAAAATAAGAACAAATGGACTTGGAGAGCACCAGACCATTAAAAATACGAAGTAGACTATATAGCTACAAATAAATTAAAAGTGTTAAGAACACAGAAATAATTGCATCCTTAAACTTCAACTCTGACCACCGAATGTTAGGGCGACTTTAATACTAGACATTGCCAAGAAGGAGAGACCATTACCTAAAATACCATACAATTTGAAAAACATAGATGTTGAGAAATTTCAAAAAAGTGTACAGGAAATCAGAAAATCGGTGGTATGTGATTCCTTTGGCAATAATACAGCTTCGTGTTAAATAAGTTAAAAATCATTTCGGAAGCTAGACCAGCGAAATATATAGATAAAGGTTTGCTAGCCAAGCTCTCTCCCAATACATTAGAGCATTTACAGGAAAGAAATACAATTCTCCACCTAGACAACTCAACGGCAGTACTAACTAGCATAAATAGGCAAATCAGCCAGAAAATGAAGGAAGATTTACAGGTCTATAAAGAAAGCAAAATAAAAGAAATATTGGAAATACTTCAATTAAGAAAATTAGAGAAGAAATTATATCGGGATGATCCTGGTCAAGTGGTTACTTTAATAAAAAGGGAAAATGGAAGACGACAAAAAGAAGATGATACATATAGCAACAGATTTCTTTAAAGAACTTTACGATGTGCTAGAGGATAAAATTATAAGAGATAGATATCAGATAAGAGAACCAAACCAGTCGGCCCTATCATGAAAAGTGGAATAGAGAAAACCACAACAGTATTGAAATCAAATAAGTGTCCTAGGGATGATAGAGTAACCAATGACGTATGGAAAGCAGGTGGTGAGGACATGGTATGTCTTTTATGGAGATTTTATAATGAAGTTATACAATGCCAAGAAACTCCGGAGAATTGGAAGATATCTAAAGATATTCTACTTCATAAGAAAGGAGATTCAAGCAAGCTAGACAACTACAGGCCTATCTCACTGGGTTCAACAATAGGGAAGATCTTCTCAAGGATAGTCCAAGGCAGGGCAATGAGTGAGAAAAATATTAGAGAACCTTACTAGCGACGTAGCAGGATTTCGAAGAACTTCTTAAGTAATGAATCATCTACAGACCATTAACCAACTGAAAGAAAAGGCAAATGAATATGGTTTTGATTTGTTCCTGGGGTTCATCGATTTTTCAAAAACTTTTGACAGCATCTAACATTGTAATATTGCTCCCGCAATGAGGTCAGTGGGTATTGATGAAGAATATGCACCAATCGTAGAAGAAATGTCCAGGAAAAATAAAGGATTCTTTTCAGGAGAAATGAAAGGAGAGAAGTTCCCAATTTGAAGAGGAGTCAGACAAGGGTATTCTCTTTCTACCAGTGTCTTCATCATAGAACTAGAAGAAGTCTTTAAAAATCTATGATGGGATGAAATAGGGATTTCTATCAATTGCTCCAAGCTCAACACACTTAAGTTCACAGATGATGTAATTGTAGCTGCAACGGGAGAAGAACTTATGGAGATCTTAAACACTCTCCAGAGTAGCAGTTTCCTCCACGCCTTCAACTTAACTTACGAAATACAAAAATTATAGACAATAGCAAGACCGACAAACTAGAAGTTTGCTTCCTAGAAATGTAAATAGCAAAAGAAGTTACATGCTTCCATCAAATTTCGATCTGGCCAAAAAATTGCATTCCAAGACAGACAAAGAATAGAAATAGAAACAAGAATCGCCTTGGCCTGGAAGAAATTCTGGAGCTTAAAATCAGTTTTGAAAAGCAACATAGACATTACTCTAAAAAGCATAGGAGATATACAATAAAAAAAAATTAAATTGGGGGCCAAGAATTTTATTGGACACTAACGATTGAACCGAACTTAACAAAACTCTATATGTAAATTAGCATTAATTCGTCCATAATTATAAGATATATTAATATTTTTAGGTTCGAACGGGAATGGGAGTTATAAGGGAGGCCTGAATAAAAAATTCCCGATATTTCATTTTCTAATTGTTTTTAGGCAAATGTGCACATAACAAGAGTTGTTTTTTTGTGTTATTAAAAGTAGCTTTTGTTTTAAACATAATATCATTAAATTTAATATCCTAATCGCTTGAAATATTTAGTGCAGGACAACGTCTGCCGGGCCTGCTTGTGTATATATTTGTCTGTTAATGCTCTAGCTATCGTAATTTTTGTTTGGTCGTTACCAAACTTGATATTTAAAAGTTTTATGCAAAAACTAATTATTTAATCACTGATTTAATTTTTCTCTTACTGAAGGTTCTAGGGATTTTAATTTGTTTAATAAATCTACACTTTTGCCTTTCACACAGTTTTGCAGAATCACAGTTCATCTATTATCTCCACCCTTTTTTGCAGATTTCCTTCAAGGGAAATCAGCTATTGAAGTTGTACTGTCGCGATTTTGAAACATTTCTTGAAATGTCCTTCGATCTTACCTAGTAGATGACGAAAATGAGGCCTTCAAAAATTTATATATATATTTGTCTTTTACCACTCTAGCGGTCGTAATTTTGGTCGTTACTAAACTCGATATTTATTCGTTTTATAACGATATAAAACATAATCGTTTTATAAAAAAAGAAAGATCCAGTTCGTTAATGACTGAAATTCGACCAGTGGGAGGGGGGTGGGGTTAGAGGGGAAGAATTTCGAAATATCTCCGCTATTGTGAGTTGGGTCGAAAAATTGTATAGAATCAATCATATTGCAAATGTAATGCTCTATAAATGTTATGCAAATATCATTATCTTAATTATTAACCGAGATATTTGTATTTTATAGTTTTCGGCCTTCAGGAACCCCCCCCCACTCCTACTCACAATAAGTTGTTTTATTATGAAGCACATTACTTGAAGCGTAAATACCAAATATTGTTTTCATTGAACTGTTACTTTTTGAGATAGATGCAAATACGTGGCACACGTGGGAAATCTGCTCAGTTTACGCAGACCCTGCGTGGCGGACTTTTATAAAAAATAGAAATGGGATACTACTTGTCCATACAGCTTCAGATTATTAGGTATCTTAAAGACTAATCATCTAATAAAAATATTCCTGTGTTAAAAATATATTTGGAAGGAGGTCTCTAGAATTTGTATAAAAACCATTTTTACATTGAAGATGGATTTTTTAAATCATCTTTATATTTGGAAATCAGAATTCAACATGTTATCTACATTATACGGTAATATGTCCCCGTATGGCCATTTCCTAAAGCTAACTGGTATACGCTGTGATAGTTGTCACACGTGGCTGACATAAACTTCAGCATATTTCGTGAACCACTATTCTACGTTTACAGACCGTGTATCGCAGCTCTGTCAGCTATCGGAAATCAAGTTTACACTTAAAGTGTTAACTGGCATGGTATTAATTTAGAATGATTTCACCTATGTCTCGTGATATTTCATTTTTAGCAAAACAAACTTTTTGAACTTGAAAACATTGAATGAAGTGAAGACATTTCATCTTTTTCAATGTTTTCAAGATGAGTCGAGGATTGATTTAACATGTGTCCAATCGCGTTTAAAATCAAACCAGACCTATTGACATACAATACACACTTGCTTGTGTTAGACGTTGTCGTAGCAGGTTCCAGCTTTTAAAACTTGAGAACGAACTGACTATAGATTGCTAAAGCTCAGCAAGCTAAGTTAAACATTGACCGACAAATTCCCATTTGCTTGAGTAATTCATAAAGTTTATACTCAGGAATGATTTATCAGCAAGTAACAATCGGTAAACACAGCTCAAACTGTTTATTATCCAACGCAACTTTTTTATCCCTAAATCACTGACATTGTTATGATTGTATATTTTTTTCTTCCTTTGTGAGAAAGAATTTTCCATACCACATAATTACTTCCTGAAAACAATATTTTCCTCGAAAATTGAAGAATTTCTATAGTTAATGATATTTAAAATGTTTTCATCCATTTGTGTTTTTAATTTTTACTATTAAATTAATTAAGCGAAAATTAATGACGCTATAGAGTGCATTTAGATCTACATAGTTTTCCATATTTTTTTTAATATTGCGGTAAATATGGCTGGACCGTATGTCTAATATTATTTATATATTTATTTAGTTTACATTAGGTCACTAAATTGTTCATCTAAATCGTCTGCTATTATTTAAATTATATTTTTATCGCCTCCTTTTGAAGCTAGTGGGAGCATACTTACAATACATATAAAACTTAAAATCAACGCTCAAGAGACAAAATAGGAAGGTTATTCAATTTTGGAGTTTAAGCCGAAACAAACCCCTGAACGAGATCATCAATATGAATTGTTTAAAACTCTTGTTGGCCGTTATAATGGCGTGTTTGCAGTATTTCAGATATCCATGTTCCGACGGGACTCCTGTCAGGTACTATTTCTATGCTATTCATTTTCTTTAGTGGCATACACAGTTCGGCTTAAATTTGCCTACAATGATTTCCAGCGAATTTGTGACACTTATTTTTTCACTTTCATTTCGAATATCATTTAAAAGCAATTTCCACATGGAAAATGATAACTTTACAAAAGTGATAAACCTTTCCTTTTTTTCGATTTTTGTCTCCGTCAGTTCGTCACGTCGTTTATTACCACAAATGGTTCAAGGGGTCGGTATCGAAATTGAAATTAATTCATATAATGTGATGAAAGAACTTTCTTCACTAGTTTTTATTACAAAAGTCTAACACTTTTTCCTGCCTCATGTTTGTTGTAACCAAACCTGATATAATTCGTGGCTTCACCAAACAGTTTGTAGGTGCTGGAGGCGACGTATGCGAATCAGGATCTCAGAATAATGTATTAAATCTTCATATTGATTTATTTCGGCGGAGAACTTTCAGAGCACTCGCTCCATCTTCAGCGCCCTCTTAGAGAGAACCACTCAGTATCACGATAGCCTTATGACTCAAATTGTTATCGTGAATAGATAAGGCTCTTTTCTGTGATCATAGCTGAACATTGTTAATAAAACTTAAGAAGGATTGAAGGAAAAGTTGTCTTTCAAGACACAATCGATTGACCTTCACTCCTTAAATAAAAAATTAACCCTTCTTATACTCGTTGTCAGTACTAATTAAATATAAATTATAAATACAAATTCTTTTAACGAAAGTTGTTCCATATTCCCTTATTAGTTTTTTGCTTCGTATACTGGGCAATGAATATTTCGTTAAAACAGTTGGGAGCTCATTTAATGAAATTAAGATTACATTTAAATGTCTTTATCCGTGATTTAAGGCTAGAGAGATTTTACAATAGCTCCTTCTTCATGATAAATTCTTGTCCCTCTCCCTACATGCTTCGTTTCTGAATTTCTACCATGCAAAACCAGCCCTAACATCTAATTATACGCTCCTAGGTTTACAACTAAAGACATTTGAGGCAGCATCAATAAAGTTTGCGCGGAAAAAAAATTGGTTATTGATGACCCTTGCCATGAAAATATGAAGAACATAAAAAATATATTGGGTCCAGAATAAGAAGAACTAAAGAAATGATAATTCTGACATTAGTAATAAAGGCCTGTTGGTAAAGGAATGCATTTCGCTGCAATAGTAAGTATAATATCAATGAAAAGTATCAATTTAAGCCTGAAGAAACATCCGTATCAAAAAATGAGTAGACGTTTATCGCGAGAAAAGGGGTTTGAGTTATAGTAACTTACCATTGCCAAATAGATTTTGATGAAATCTTAATGGAAATGAAAAATTATATCAATAATCTTTCAAGTATAATGTATGATTGGGCAAGAAGAACTATTGAGTATAATAAAATTAATCTTCACTTTATATCATGTCTCATTCACTGAAGACTTTCATAGTGAAGTAAAAACTATTATTTTAGAGAAATCCAAATAGAAGTTAAATAGAATAAGTAGAATAGGTTATTTCAAGGAACATTACTTAAACTCCTGAAGAGGCAATTGGAATACTTTAAGCATATGCAGAATACAGGATCAATAAATAGAATTTTATTATCTAGTTTCCGCCTACTATACTTCAACAGTATACATACAGGATGTTAGATCAAATTTATGCGAAACAAAAAAGCCCACCACGCAGGGGCCCCGTAAACTAAGCAATATATCAGAATATAAAGTAGTAGAAGATAGTTGGGTTTCGGCTAAAAAAGTTTTCTCAATTCTTCTTGTAGAGGATTTTTATTTGCTTACAGTTTTGGGCAACCGTTGGTTCCCTTCTTCAGAGCAGTTTTTTTTATGGGGTGAAGAGCAGAGAGCACGAACTGCAAACGGTGGAGACTATATTGTGACTGTCACAATGTACATTGGAGTCACAATGTAGTCTCCACCATTTGCAGTTCGTGCTCTCTGCTCTTCCCCCCATAAAAAAACTGCTCTGAAGAAGGGAACCAACGGTTGCCCGAAACTGTAGGCAAATAAAAATCCTCTACAAGAAGAATTAAGAAAACTTTTTTAGACTAAACCCAACAATTTTCTACAAATTTGAAATATAAAAACGTAAAACAATAAAACTTAATGATATAAGAATATAAAATATTAATATTATTGAAAACTATTCACTACATTTAGTACTGTAATTTATAATGGATCAGAATAATGTTTATCTCCATCAATCAAATTTTAATTGTCCAAGAACTTAAGAAGGGGGGGGGGGGGTCACGAAAACATACTTGCATTTATCTCGTGGAATAAAGGTCTCTTGAAAACAATTTATGATATTTAAGTTTTAAATAATGAGGTTTTTTTTACATAACAGAGGATTGGTTATGTAACATGAGCAGATGTGGTTAATATTCAAGATAGAGAATAAATTTATAAAACAATATTTATAGTAAATTTAATTTTCAACAAGATTTATTCTATACAATGTTTTGATCCGACGTATGGTAAAGGAGATATTTCGAAAATCCCCCCCCCCCTCTAAAATCTTCCTTCTACTGTTCCGATTTCAGCCATTAACGAATTTTATCTGTCTTTTTACATAAAACGCTTAGATATGGAATTTGGTAACGATCAAACACAAACTGCGACCGCTAGAGCGTTAAAAGACATATATATATATATATATATATATATATATATATATATATATATAATTTTGAACGGACCTCATTTTCGTCATCTCCTGGGTAGGATCGATTGGCATTTGAAGAAATGTTTCGAAAATCGCGTCATGAGTACGACCTCAATAGCTGATTTCCGTTAAGGAAAATTTGCTAAAACTAATCCGTTGGCACTACAACAAATCTGAGGCATGAAATATTAATATCGGCGGGACAACAGCTTTGGTGGGAGATCAAATAGTTTGACGCATTCACTTTGGCATTGTGCTAATATTTCTTGCCAGAAATCGTTACTTCATTATTCTTGTAGCTCCTCAACTCCCCTCTCGATGCCGAGTAGGCCCTGGTTCAGCCAAAATTCTATAATATGGGTATTATAAATACCTACCATTTGGATTCATATTTATTTTTTGTTGACTCATTGGGACCGTCGTAGTTTGGGAAATGTTTTCACAAAATATTGTCACAGAATAGAATAAATAATGATTATTTTAATATCAACTTTCAAACATAACATCATCTCAAAATATAATGTTTCTCTCATAACAGTTTTAATTCACTACAATATGGCTTAACATAAATTAATGGTCTCCTACTGAAAAAAGATAATGAAAATTATAATGTTATCTGAATTCATCATTTAATAAATGCTTCTTACTCTATAAAGGTTTCATTTGACAAAAATATATGACTATTGTTGTTCTCTGTTGGTCTGTCTAAACTTTGTTTGTTGTTTTTATATGTTTGAATTTAAATAGAACGCAAGAAGAAAGTAGCATCTGTATGTAAAATGGTTGAATGTTCATAGTCCCAAGCGAGAGTCAGAAACGTTTTAGAGTGTGGCTTTCAAAATGTTACCTATAATAATTATTATGGTGTCTAATAAACTGTAAACCTTACATTTATCAGGCAACAAAAAATAATGTATGTTTCTTGTAACTGCTCAGTTTGCTACAATATTTGATTGAATACATAAATACAATCTCTAATAATTATAATTTCGTGTTCCAGATCAGAGGTTTGAATGTTGCTCCATTATTCCAATCTTAACTGGTCACATCTGACTGCCTCACGAGGTTCATGGTCTTGTACATCACCGACATTAACTGAAACAGATTTTTTAATTATTCTTTTCTGAAATAAAGATAATAAAATGGTAATAAGAGTCTAAAGACCATTATTTAAACGTTAGAAAAATGTTTTTTATCTTTTTTTTTTCACATTTTCCCCTTCAGGAAGTCAACTATTGCGATTATTCTCATGAAGCATTTTTCGTACAATTTCCTCAAATGCACATAGATCCAAACCAGGAGATAATGAAAATGAGGTTCCTTCAAAACTGTATGTATACATATTTGTCTGTTAACGCTCTAGAGGTCGCAGATTTGGTTTGATCGTTACCACACTCCATATTATATAATATGTTTAATGTAAAAATAAAGAATAAGTTCATTAATGGATGAAATCGGACCAGTGGGAGAGGGGATAGAGGAGGGAATTTCTATAATTTAAAACATCTCCGCTATTATACGTCTGATCGAAATATTGTATAGAACATATGTTATTTTCGTTCGAACTACTACAATAATTACATTCGACAGAGCTATCGTTCGAGTCAAAAGTAATGGTCACTCTAACTCTTTTGCTGTTGGTCATCTAAATATTATGAAATGCATGGTCTTCTTTAGAGTAAATTTGATTGTAGTTCCTTTACTTCTCTGTAAAGAAAAAGTTCGTCACGCAGGGGCTGCGTATACTATTTCCCGCGTGAAGTTTAACAATAGATAAATCTACATACCGATAACACAACTTTACCGTGAATATATACAAACGATAATAAGAAACCTTCCGACCGAAAGCATCTGAAATGTAAACAAACAGGTCTGCCAACCGGAACTTCTTACCGGAAAGAAAATCTATTACTATAATATATCTGAATATAACGTATTAATTTGATTGAAAATTATTTACTATATCTAGTACTGTAATTTAAGCTTCGAATGATGTGTTTTATTATATAACCGAGTATTGTTTATGTAAAATGAGTAGAAGTGGGGGTTTGCTGAAGGCTCAAAACTGAAAAATGCAAATATCTCGGTTAATATTCAAGATAGGGAATAAATTTATATGACATTATTTATAGTAAATTTAAGTTTCTATAAGATTGATTCTATGCAGTTTTTCGATCTGATATATAGTAACAGAGATATTTCGAATTTTCAAAATTCTCCCCGTCTAAACCTCCCCCTCCACCTCGTCCGATTTCAGCCGTTAACGAACTTAATCTTTCTTTTTGCAAAAAACGACTAAATTCGTGTTTGGTAACGATAAAACAATAATTGCGACCGCTAGAGCAGTAACAGACATATATATACGTATATAATAACGGGCCTCATTTTGGTCATCTACAAGGTAGGATGGGTGGACATTTGAGGACACTTTTCGAAAATCGCATCATGAGTTCGACCTCAATAGCTGATTTCCCTTAAGGCAAGTCTGCTAAAAGGAGGGATTTATCCTACGTATTACTATTTAAGCCAATAGGAGACGTTGTCTTCAATTTTTTCGACCGGATTCTATTCACTACACATCAATGTGAACTATCTATCTCAAAATGTACCTCAATAATTCAAAAGCCATTCATTAATTCAAAGTAGAAGGGAAGTCACAATTTATCGACTACAATTAGTACTATAGGAATGAATATCACAATTTAAACTTGTTGAAAAACTTCGATTCTGGCGGATACAAAAGCGGTGACTAAGTCGGATCTGCAGCAGTCACGGAAAGTGAGGTTTTTCAGGAAAAGTCACCATCCCACTACAGCATACTTGGAGTTGAACTACACACAATTTGGATGGCACTTAAAAACATGACAACTACATCATCACAGCAAAAACGCACATAGTTGATCCGATCCACTAAGTTCATTATTACCTCTCCGAGTGACATTTACTCTATTCGCCCAATAGCAATAAACATAGTAGAAGAAATTTATAAACAAAAAACATTCCAAAATACAAATACCCTATATTGACAGCCAGGACACTAGGAACTTGGACTTATTACGACATCAGACCACCAGGGCAAACTAATTACTCAAAAAACTGGCGGGAAGGTGCCCTTGCCACCCAAAATACGCTCTTTATACTAAGGCCATAGTGAGACGTATACGGACACCGAATCCTAGACAAATGGCAATCAGAATTTATGAATGTAAACACTCAAAGTGCAATTAAGGAGTGGCCATCGAGTCTTAAGAGTACTAGACGGGGAGTATGTTGTTCTTGCCAGACTCAGGATCGGTCACAACCTGACACATAGGCACTTATTGACAAGAACAATCAACCCTATATGCAAATACTGCAACAAACACCCCACGATAAAACACATACTGACAGACTCCATTCAACGAATAACCTCGACATACCCCAAGATATGACTGAACTACTAACTGGCAGCAGCCTATATATATTACACACATACTAACACATCTAATACATATAGAATTATAATAAAATAGATCTACAACGTACTTACAAAGACTAACAAGGCATAACTTTCATTACACTCCAATAGGCAAAGTACGGATATGACAAAACCTCAGATATTTAAGAAATTGTTTCCATACTATATAAAGCGAGTTGACCTTTATCTCACATGGTAAACCTAGAGTGGCGAGTTCGATTCTTGCCTGGGCAAAGGAAATTATTTAGTGACGAAATTCATTAAATAACGTCCTAAAATCCCACCCTGGCTAGAAAAGGGTGGTAACCTGTAGATAACCCGTCCCGATTAGCCTAAGTTGCAAAAAGTGGACGTTAATAATTAATAATAATAATAAAGAAAGTACAATATCAAGGTTTACATGAAGGCATAAATATATTACTCTAAACAGGAATTCAATGAACCACTTAACCTCATGCTAATCACCTGTGATAAGGGCATAAACCAAATAAATAAACTTGTTGATAAAACAATAATATAGAACCATACAGAATCGTTCTAATTGGAGATTTTAAGAGATTCGAAAAAACAAAATTTCAATACAAATGGATAAACCTATCCATTTATTTGCATACGACATACGAGACTTAAAAGTAGCTTATAAATTAACAAGTTTACCCCCACTCCCTCGATTAAACGGAATTAATAACTTAAATCTACAATTGATTTAATTTTTTATAGCTCAAATTTATATCTAAGTTGGCACAGATGTTAGGCATTATTGTGTTGACATCGGCAATAGCGAGCCCCATTGAGAGAAAATTCGTTAAAATCTATAGTCATTTTTTTTAGTTTGGTAAGAACTTAGAATTCCCTTAAATTGGATATGTTACTGTAAAACCCCGAACTGTGGTAAATGTCAGGACTTACCGGTAAATCCTAGGGATTACCAAGAGCACTGGTTAAAGTTCGAAAATTTAGATGAAATTCGAGCTTTTACCGCTTGGCAGTTGGTCAATCCCAGGATTTACCGTCTTGCCTGGTAAGTGCCCGAAAAACATTAAATAAATGTGAGATTTCGCACTTTTACCAATGCTGTTTGGTAAATGTGCGGATTTGCCAAGGCTCATTGGTAAATGTCCAGTGAAGAGGAGTGGGGACAGGGATACTCCCCCCTACCTCATTTTCATGTCTCCTGATGAAGTGTCCGACGAAGAGATAAGCCTTCGCACCGTGGTTCGTCAACAGTCATTGGTTGGTGGCCAGGTTTTCAAAAAATGGTACTAGTTAAAAAAAATGTTCAAATAAGAAATGTTTGTGCAAGTTAGCTAATATGAAGAGCAATTCAAAGTGCCACAATTCTCTCCCATGCTGTAACAAATAATAATAAAACTTATTCTAAAGTTTTCATTTCAAATAACCTTTATTCCAACTTTTACCAACAGACGCTGGGAAACGTAAGGATTTACCAAAATCTATTGGTATAAGTCGAAAAACGCATCCTGATTGAGATAATTCTAGCTTTTACCGTTCCTCTTGGGAAATCCTAAGATTTACTGGCTAAAGTCCGATTTGAAAGACAAAATCGGACATTTACCAACGCTTCTGGTAAATCCTAAGATTTACCGGTAAATCATAGGATTTACCACACTCCGGTGTTTTACAGTAACATATATACAAATGAGAGAGGCAAAAAAAGAAAAACTCCATCATGAGCAACATAATGTACCAAAGTATTACACCGTGGCATAGCAATTTAACATCCTCAATTCTGTCGTTATCCCTAAAAAGTCCGTCACGCAGGGGCTGCGTAAACTGAGCAGATTTCCCATGTGAAGTTTTACAATAGGGAAATCTGCATACTGGTAATATAAGCCCACTACGAATAAATACAAACGGTGATAAGAAAGCTTTCAGTTAATTTTAATAAATTCCCCACTGAAACGGCTTCTGAATTGTAAAAATAATTTATATTTTAATAACTCAAATTTTAGTAGTACAAGAACTAAAGAGGGGGGTGGGGCGGCGAATGAACAGACCGTATTTGCATAAATCACACAAAGTAATGAAGGTAAGGTAAAGTTAGAAACGACAGGTAAGGTTAGAAGAAGCTTCCACCTGAGCCGATTACTGACGAAAATGGCCGATCTAATCCGAACTATACCCGACCACAGACTTCATAAAAATGCAAATATCTCGGTTAATATTCAAGATAGAGAATAAATGTATATAACAATATTTATAGTAAATTTAATTTGCAATAAGATTGGTTCTATACAGTTTTTCGATCCGATGCATAATAACGGAGATATTTCGAATTTTTGAAAATCCCTCCTCTAAACCCCCCCTCCCACTGGTCCGATTTCAGCCGTTAACGAACTTGATCTTCCTTTTTACATGAAACGATTAAATACCGAGTTTGGTGACGATTAAACAAAAATTGCGACCGATAGAGTGTTAACAGACAAATATATATATATATATATATATATATATATATATATATATATATATATATATATATATATATAGTTTTGAACGAACCTCATTTTCGTCATCTCCTGGGTAGGATCGCTGGACATTTGAAGAAATTTTTCGAAAATCGCGTCATGAGTACGACCTCAATAGCTGACTTCCCTTAAGGGAAATCTGCTAAAACACAATCAAATAAAGTATAATCTGTTAAACGTACCTCGCCGTAAGCTTCTATATCTGCAGGACTACCAATTACGATTGCTTTTATCTTGAGAGGCACGCGAACGTAGCACATCATAATGTCTACGGCTCTGTTAAAACTTTTGTTGCAATCAATCCAAGGTATGTCGTATAAAGCTTCAAAGAGCCTTTCACTCTGAAAGAAAAAAGTAAGTTGTATAAAATAATTTTTGGTAATAATATTTAGGATAAAATGTGGAACAAAATCAAAGTCAGCTCAGGATGTTTCTGATTTTGTCATTAAACCTTGTTAGTGAAGGCGTTAACACGTGTGTTTAACAACACCAAATATTTTCAGGAGCTAAATTTCTACCAAAATGCATAAAATATATAAGTTCCTGAAATTGCATATATAACGATATAATATGCATGGCTTGACTATTCACTGATTCTCTAGATTAAATGAGGTCGTTTGGTCTATTGGAGATAACTCATTCCAAGCCCTCCAAATTAATGAGCGTTGATCTCGATTGGATCCTGGCTCAGAACAAGAAAATTCGACGTGGAAGTTTTAAATGAGGTGAGTGGAAGAAAAAGTTTTATCCAGGCCATGGAAAAAAAGGAATGTGAAACTGCTTGGGTATATCATAAAAAAAAAAAACTTTTCATTTATTTATTCATGGACACCACATCGAAGGTGATTTGCCCTTTCAAAATTAACAGCAGGTAACAATAACAAAGAATACCTTAACAACAAGTAACAATAACAAATACCTTAACAACAAGTAATAATAAAAAATACCTTAGAAAAAAAAATAAAAAATAAGAGTATAGCTGGTGGATGTTTAATTGATAATATAATTTTAAATTTGGTTGTACACCATAGACTTAATTTGCATGTTAAATGTTGTCATATATTTCAATTTAGTGTAGGTATGAGAATATATTGTTAATGTGTGGGCTGCCTTCCGTCAATAGTTCTTGTAAGTCGTAGGGGAAGTCCTGGTGTTGTGGATTACAGCATTCTGTCAGCACGTATATGTCTTATCGTCAAGGGAATGTTGCATGTTGAGTAAGTAGGTCTGTCAGTCTTTGTCATTAAGTATGAGTGTGTTAATTTAGTGTGTCCGATTCTAAGTCTCGAGAGAACTACTTCTTCTCTTCTAGAGTTTCTGAAACTTGATGGCCACATGCAAATAGTGTACGGGTATATCATAAGGCACAAGGATTTCATCACAAATATATTTGAAGGTCAGGTCCCTGGGCATAGGGAAAGTCCTATTTTCTATAGTGTCCGTCACGCAGGGGCTGCGTAAACTAAGCAGATTTCCCACGTGAAGTTTTACAATAGAGAAATCTGCCTACTAATAACAGTAGTGGTAACGAATCTCTAAACCTATTCAGGAGGGACGAACAGTTACGGAAAGGGCCGAACAAGCTCTCGGCGGAAAGTCCCGAACATAGCCGACTTCTGCTGAGCACACTCACAATACAAATTCAAATATCTCGGTTAATATTCAAGATACAAAAAAAAAGTATAGAACCATATTTATAGTAAATTAAATTTTCAATAAGATTGGTTCTATACAATATTTCGATCCGACGCATAATAGCGGAGATATTTCGAACTTTCAAAAATCCCCCCTCCCATGGTCCGATTTCAGCCATTAACGAACTTGATCTTTCTTTTTACATAATACGATTAAATTTCGAGTTTGGTAACGATCGAACAATAATTGCAACCACTAGAGCGTTAACAGACAAATATATATATATATATATATATATATATATATATATATATATATATATATATAATTCTGAACGGACCTCATTTTCGTCATCTCCTTGGTATAAATCGATGGGCATTTAAAGAAATTTTTCGAAAATTGTGTCATGAGTACGACCTCATTAGCTGATTTCCGTTAAGAGAAATCTGCCAACATAAATATTATGGATTTTGGTGGGTTTAGTAATTTGAAATAACGCTATGGTTGCAACTACAAGTCGTATCCTTTAAATCATGATCTTGATATATATGTATATAAGTCTTCGTTTTTAAACATGAACTTGATAGGCGTCTCACATATGTGGAGAAGTGCACAAATTTGGATAAGCTCCGAGCCCACCATGAATCGTACAGTGGTCTATGAGAAACAAATGGTGTAAATGTGCTGCATAATCTCTTAAAATCCTATGGTCTACTACAATTATTATATTGTTGACTAAATGTCATGAGGAAACATGGTGTGGGGGTAAATACAAGAACATCGCTCATGAATTACTCTCATAATTTTTTTTCTCACATGTTGAAAGGTGCTGTTGGAGACAGTTACTTGCAAGGAAAGGGTCATGGTTAGAATTGAGGTGTCGACGACAAACATATGAAGGGAAATGTTGGGATGGCAAAGAAAGTCTGTCGTAAAATTAGAATCCGGAGTGAGATCAGGGTTCCACCTTGTGGTACTCCAGAGAGATTGAGAAAACGTCCGTCACGCAGGGGCTGCGTAAACAATCAGATTTCCCACGTAATGTTATACAATATACTCTATACAATAGAGAAATCTCCATACGAGTGCCGATCAGTTACGGAAATGGCCGAACTAGCTTTTGGCGGGAACCACAGCTCGTCCGTTACAGTTAATAAAAATGCAAATATCTCCGTTAATATACAAGATAGAGAATAAATGTATATAACAATATATATAGTAAATTTAATTTGCAATACAATTGGTTCTATACACTGTTTCGATCCGACGTATAGTAACGGAGATATTTTGAATTTTCAAAAATCCTCCCCTCTAAACTCCCCTTCCCACTGGTCCGATTTCAGTCGTTAACGAACTTGATCTTCCTTTTTACATCAAACGATTAAATATCGAGTTTGGTGACGATTCAACAAAAATTGCGGCCGCTAGAGTGTTAGCAGACAAATATATATATATATATATATATATATATATATATATATATATGTCTGTCTATATATATAGATATATAGTTTTGAACGGACCTCATTTTCGTCATCTCCTGGGTAGGATCGATGGACATTCGAAAACCACGTCATGATTACGACCTCAATAGCTGATTTCCCTTAAGGGAAATCTGCTAAAATGGGCTAAATGACGGACCTCAAGAAACCTTAAAAAATCTATCAAATAGATAGGATCGTATTACATAGAAATATGTGTCTGAAATTTGTGGAAATTAAATAATAAGCCCTAGTGCTACCTTCTGTAGAATGATTACTAGGTCTAGGTGCTACGATATAACTCAAGCAGTATTGGTTAATCTCAAAAGATGATATGGAGTCTACAATCCGATTGCACTGGTGAATTATGGAATAGAATTGATGATAAATAAACTGAGATGGTGGGATGGGGTCAACTTTAATCCCTTGTTTAAGCCCAACTTTAAAGTGGAGTAATTATTCCACTTCTTCTAGCGCCAAATTCCATGCATGCATAGTTCAACGAGTCAAAACTGCTGTGATCTAACTACCTACGATTCATCTACAGAACAAAGCGCGAATGCAACAACCCTCGGCGTTCAAGAACAGAGAAAGGAATCAACCAAGCTAACAATAAAACAACCATTTTATGCAAGCCATTAATTACATCTTTTTCTCATACCCTTATTGGCGCTTTGCCAGTGGGGCAACATGCAGATTTGCGGATAAACATGTCATTATCACTAAGGTTTGACAATAGAAAACTTTCATTATCAATTAAGATATGCTTAGCCATGCGAGTTAAAGCGTTGACCTTTATCTCACATGGTAAACCTAGAGTGGCGAGTTCGATTCTCGCCTGGGCAAAGGAAATTATTTAGTGACGAAATTCAAAATAACATCCTAAATCCCACCCTGGCTAGAAAAGGGTGGTACCCTGTAGATAACCCGTCCCAATTAGCCTAAGTTGCAAAAAGTGGACGTTAATAAATAATAATAATAATAATTAAGATATGCATTTCTTTAGATTTATAACATCCAAGTCATCATGTCATCTCACTTTCCCCGTCTATGTCAGGTATGGGCAACCTTTGACAAGTTGCGGGCCAAACTTTATTGTGCAAATGCGTTCGTTGGGCCGCGTTTAAAATTAGTACACTTTAAAGTAGTTTCCTAATTTTTAACGATAGATTCGCAAGAAATTATACGACAATAAATTATAATACAATTTATTAAAAATAAACAAAAGTCCGTCACGCAGGGGCTGAGTAAACTAAGTAGATTTCCCTCGTAAAGTATAATAATATATAAATCTACATACTGGTACACAACAACACCTTGAATATTAAGTAAATAAATACAAACGGTAATAAGAAATCTTCCAAGCGTATGAAATATAAACAATTTATAATGAATCAGAATAATTTTTATCTCAATCAATCAAATTTAAGTAGACCAAAAACTTAAGAGCGGGGGGGGGGGGTCACCAGAGCATATTTGCATGTTTGCCGTATAATAAAGGTCTTTTGAAAACAATATTTGGTATTTAATGTTCAAATAATGTGGTTTATTACATAACAGAGCATTGTTAGTTTAACATGAGTAGAAGTGAGGGTTCGCTGAAGGCTGAAAACTATAAAATCTAAATATCTCAGTTAATATTCATGATACAGAAATTTACAATAAGATTGGTTCTACACAATTTTTCGATCCGGCTTATAGTAACGGAGATTCCCCCCTTTAAACCTCCCCCACTCCCGCTGGTCCGATTTCAGCCATAAAGAACTTGATCTTCCTTTTTACATGAAACCATTAAATTCCATCATCCCTAGTTCAATGTATAGTTTTCAATGGGTCTTATTTTCGTCATCTCATGGGTAGGGTCCATCGATTGAAGAAATGTTTATGTACATACAAAGTACATAAAAGTTCCAGCGTAACTGCTTCAGGAATTCTACCCAGTTGAGACATATAGGAAATAGGAAGTCTATTATACCTTCAGTAAGAATTCGAGAAGTATCGTTACCTCTTCGCTAACTCCTTCCCCCAGAACGCACATCAACAAAAGATTCGACTGCTCAGCAACCAGCATAACTACTAAATTCACAAGGTAATTGGCCGGGAGGTCCTGAAAATAAAATAAATATGAATCAATATGTGTTAAGAAATGAGCTTGTATTAAAATTTACTATGAAATCAAAATTATACTATATGTATAAAAACTCCCACGTCTGAGGTATACTATGACGTAGGAAACATGAATTGTAATACAGTACCTGTACAATGAGGTATAACACCGCTGCGTATATCAAGGCAGCCATTAGATAAATGTCCAACATTCCTGCACCATGCATCGGTTGCAAAGCCTTCTTAAGCCTGAAATATAAATACATGTCGTTAAATCAATATGATAATTCTAATTTCCTGTTTGGGAGCTCAGATTTCATTTCAAGTAAGGTAAAGCGTTGGTCTTTAAGCTCACTTGATAAACCTAGAGCCATCCCCACTTGGTAAATAGGCATTTATTTAGTGACGAACTCATTAAATGAAATCCCTAGCCCCGTCCTGGCTAGAAAAGTCCTTCACGCAGCGGCTGTGTTAACTGAGCAGATTTCCCACGTGCGTCACGTATTTGCATTTATCTCAAACCGTAAAAGTTCTTTGAGAACAATATTTATTATTTAGGCTTCAATTAAAGTGATTCGTAATACAACAGCTTATTGTTAATATGACGGGATTAGGAGTGGGGGTTTACTGAAGGCTGAAAACTAAAAAAAGGAAATATCTCGGTTAATAATAGAGATGATGAAAAATTATGTACAGGACCATTCATAGAATATTACATTTGCTATGTACGATTGGCCCTAATCATTTTTTCGATCTCACGTATAATAATGGAGATATTAGAATTTTAAAAATTCCCTCCTCTAAACCCCCCCCCTTCCACTGTTCCG
The DNA here is from genome assembly GCA_019009955.1 of Riptortus pedestris. Taxonomy (NCBI): domain Eukaryota; kingdom Metazoa; phylum Arthropoda; class Insecta; order Hemiptera; family Alydidae; genus Riptortus; species Riptortus pedestris. The sequence continues at coordinate 102,608,133 of CM032231.1, read as the reverse complement.
ATTTCTGCCATTAACAAACTTGATCTTTCTTTTTACATAAAACCATTAAATTGCAACAACCCTAGTTCAATATATAGTTGTAAATGGGTCTTATTTTCGTCATTTCATGGGTAGGATCGATTGATTGAATGTGTACATGTGTACAATCTCAATAGCTGATTTCCCTTAAGAGTCATCTGGTTCTATGCCGGATAAAACATGTTTCTATCAGATTTAATGCGAGTTTTCATTCCCACTGCCCCCTCCCCCCATAGTTGTTTTGGGTTTTCTATGCACACTGCTGGATCACGTCTAAATTTTATCGACAATCTCCTCTAGCTGTTACTAATTCAATTAACCAATTTTCTAGGGGTCCCCCTCTGGAACTACTTCCTCAAAAATATTCATTCTTTCTCATTTCTATTTAATATTTTAATAATTTAAAAATTTGGTGTTATGGGACTACAATTAAAGCAAGTCTATCACTGAATAATGGTGAACATAAAATAAATAAATATCAATAACTGTTCTTTGATTAGATCATTTAAACCTAGAGAGGAATAAATGTCATAGATTAATTACCTTAAAAGTGCTTGATGATGTTGTATATTAGACCTGAAGCATGAGTACAAACACTTTTGAAAAAATTCTTCCTTATAGAGTAATTCCGTCGATTGGTTCTTGCTTTCACTGCCGCCATTTTCTTTATACTTGGTATACGCTCTCCTCTGGATGCTTTGCAATGAGATTATGAGTATTTGTAATTGTGCTCTCAGCTGTAAGATGCAATGGATGTAGAAATCCATCCAGCATATAGTGATGCCGTAAAGTGTAATAACTAGTATGACATCGACGAGGTATCCGAGGCAATATCCTTTGAACGTCCTCGTATCGAAGGGCATATACAGGAAATATGGCGGCAGGTATGGATTGAATATGCTTCCATCGTCTTCTTCGGTTCGGAACAGGAGCTGAGTCAACGGAAATATGGTCAGATTTGACAAACCACCTGCGAAAAATAGTATTGAGAATATGTGAGAAATTTTTTTGATATCTCGATGCATTTTCTTTTTAACTTCTAGATGTTTTTCGTCTACTTCTTCGTCTTCATAAGTGAATATTCCTGAATTTATTATTATGTTAGTTTCATTTATTGACCTGAAAAAAAAAAACTATTGTTAATGATGAGTGATAAGATAATTGTTTTGAAATAGTTATCTTATGCCATAGGGAGTCGGAAGTAGTCAAAACCCAACTGACTTTGGTTCTCATTTCACGTCATAACATAACAAAAATATTAAAACTCTTGGAAGTTAAATTTGCATCTGGAAAACCTAGTCACGATCAATGTAGTTACAATTTAATTACTGCTACTAACCAGGTCTACTGCCCAACAGCTCAATTAAAAGGATGTGTACCCAAAATTCATGTTCTGTTGAGCTCCCCTCTTCTTCTTTTGTTAGTGGATTACCAAAATTTGAGTAATTTAGATTCAAATTATTCTGATTCATTATAAATTACAGTATATAGATATAGTAAATAGTTTTCAATAAAATGAATGTTATATTCATTAATCGTTTTTAATTCCGGTGAAGAATATTTCAATCTATCTGTTCAGACCAGAGAGGTGGCTAACCTGTTTGTTTACAATTCAAACGCTTTCCGTTGAGAGGTTATTAAAATTTACTGAAAGAATTATCATTACTGTTTGCATTTATTCACTTAATAATCGCGATGTTGTTAACTGTTGACAGTATGTACATTCATCTACTGTAGAACTTCACTTGGGAAATCTGCTTAGTTTACACAGTCGCCCGGACGGACTTTTTCTTTAATAGTCTTTTCGATTAGGATTATCGTTCTGCGTCAGTGCCTCCTTCCATTACTGCCTGTCCATCCAATCGCCAACATTTAAACCTCCTCCAGCCATCTCCTTCATGATTCCATCTTACCGTGTACTCCCGGGTCTTCCAAAACTCTCTTTGGTTATCCCATAACCTGTAGCGGAAAAGCCCTTGATTTAACATTAGGCAATGTAACCTTTACTCTTTAATGTAGCAATGATCTCTTCTGTATGATACCACTTGTGAAATTCATCTTGTCATGAAGAACATATGTATATCTAGCAAAGCCAACTAAAGTCTACTTGGTACTTCATCTGAGACTCATCCACCATATTCCTCCATTACACAGGCTACCATTCCAGACCCCAGGCCCATCAAGTCCGCCTCTGACTAACATGTATAAACGTATATCCGTATAAATTTTAAAAACGTCCATCATGCAGGGATTGCGTTAACTAAGCAGATTTCCCTCGTGCGTATTTGCATTTAACTCAAAAAGTAAATATTGAATGAGAACATGGTATTTAGGCTTCAAATAGTGTGCTTCATAATATGACAGCTTATTGTTAATATGACATGAGTAGGAATGGGGGTTCACAGAAGGCAGAAAAGTTAAAAATTATCTCCATCTAAAAATCAACTTATTGAAAAACGTACAGATGAACATTTATAGAACATTACGTTTTCAATAAGATTGGTTTCATAAAATGTTTCGATCTGACGCAAAATAACGGGGATATTAAGATTTTTCGAAATTCCCCCGGTCTTAGTTTTACATAATACGTTTAATTGCGACCGCTAGAGTGCTAACAGACACTATATATATATATGTATATATATATATATAATATATATATATATATATATATATATATATATATATATATATATACATATACAGATTTGAACGGGCCTCATTTTCGTCACATCCTGGGTTGGATCAATGAACATTTGAGAAAATTTTCAAAAATCACGTCATGAGTTCGACCTCAATAGCTGATTTCCCTTAAGGGAAATATGCTAACAGTTAGTTACTCAAGCTAACAGGTAGCTTTGTCTGTAATCTATTTAAATTGGTTTGAATAATTGTTATTTATTTTTGGGACTACTTCATCACTACCACAGCTAGGCTCCCTTACTGCCCACTTCTTTCTCAATTTCTTTAAAGCGGTTGAAGGATTTCTATAAATTGTGAGTCCAGCTGCCAAATTTAAGTATAATATATATAACTATATGTTAAGGGGATTGGTTTTATTAAAAAAATGAAATTACCACTGAAATTGGGTTGTAACATTACAGAACTAATAATGTATTTGTTCGGATATAGGAATTTAAAATTTTGAATTACGATTTAAGATTATTTATTTGAGGTACTGATACAATAGCGATTCATTTTTAAACATGGGAGAATATAATTTAAAAAAATTAAATAAATATTAAAAATTTACAGAATTGAATTTTGCAAATGTACAAAATAAATATAATGCACAAAATTTAATATAAAATGTTAGTAAATTCACAACATAAGAGAGGAAAAAAACTATAAGAGGTAAACTGGAAGAAGGTAAATCTCATGTTGCCCAAATGAAGTGCTTCCTATATGTAATTTTACATAATGATAACTAATAGCTTTTTTATTTCATCAAATAATCCATTATCTCTTAAATACATAAAAGCATCGTCTATAAATTGGCTACTATCGGCAAGTAATTGGTATACATTTCTGAGCCATGGCTACGTTATTACTTGTGTGCAGTCAGTTAATATGTGTTTTACAGTCAGCGACCATTTGCAGTACCGACATATAGGTTCATCTTTCCTGCGCATTGGATATAAATGTGTTAGTCTAGTGTCCTGTGCATAGGCGTGGAAGTACAATTTCTTCTCTTCTAGAGTGTCTATTACTTGAAGTCAGGCTTAGCGTATTAGATTTTATTTCTGTATGTTTACTGTCAGAGTTATACCATAAATTACTCCAATAATTAATTACGAGTTTTCTTATTTCAGAGAAAGCGTCTTAGTGAGGTACGTCCAAAAAAAATCAATTTGTTCCAGTTCAATTGATTGTTTCACTGCTCTTTTTCAATTACGAGTTAAGATCTCTTTGGTATTCAAAAATGGTGATCAGAAAAATAAATCAAAAGCCACTTGTTTCTGTTCAACAGAAAATTCTTTTTGTAACACGTACTATTTTGGATATGACAAGCACGATAGCAGTGAAGGCTGAGATCAATCAGTATTCATACAATATTGGAGAATATAATATATTCACAATCAGTCAGACATTTCTTTACCGGAGTTAATTAAAAACAACTAAACAATGTAAGTTGTTTTCAATTAACCCCTGAAATTTATGGAGTAGTTTGAAAAGTAATTTAAAAATTTATTTATGGCATAATATTTTAGTTTGCTTATTAGTGTTTAGTAAATTATCACTTTTTATAGCTGTTGTTCAAATGTTAGCTGTTTAGGACCGCAGTGAAGGAATAAAATATAATATAGTTCTGTAACCACAATGACTTGAATTTAACATATTTGTAACCGATATCCACGTGACAAATACTGAAGAATAATATATCCATATAATTTAATTTTTGTATGTAATACGTAAAGATTAGCTTTTCACTGATCGGAGTGTACGCCTTATGGATTATTAATAATGTTCAGGAAGATGGTAAAAGTCCGTCTCGCGGGGGCTGCGTTAACTAAGCAGATTTCCCACTTGCGCCACTTCATAATTTTCATTTATTTCAAGACGTAAAAGTTCAATGAGAACAGTATTTGGTATTTAGGCTTCAAATAAAGTGCTTCATAATATGACATTAGTAGGAGTGGGGGTTTATTGAAGGCCGAAAACTTACTAAAAATGCAAATAATCAAGGTAGTGAACAAACGTACATAACAACATTTATACAATTTTTCGATCTGACTCATAATAACGGAGTTATTCCGAATTTTCAAAATTCCCCCTCTAAACCCCCACCTCCCACTGGTCCAATTTCATGTTATTAATGAACTAGACCTTCATTTTTCCATAAAACGATTAAATATGTAGTTTGGTAACGATCAAACAAAAATTGCGACCGCTAGAGCTTTAACAGATAAATATATATACAATTTTGAACGGACCTCATTTTCGTCATCTCATGGGCAGGATCGATGGAAGTATGAAGATTTTTTTTTTTCAGAAATCCCATCATGAGTACAACCTCAATAGCTGATTTCCACTAAAGGAAATCTGCTAACAGCTAATAGATGACCAAGCACTTCAAATTCTAGTACAACTCACTACAGGCTTGAGGATAGTGTCATCTCACCAAAAGTAGTTGGCACGTGTACTGTACGATCCACATATACTGACAGGTTTTACAATAGAATAATGTATAAATAAGTATTAATTGCACAACTCGATTTGACTTCTCGATCAATAATCATATTGCCCGTCATTATTAATATTGTTCTAATTAATCATTTGGTACATAACAGATCCAACTAAAACGCAGAGATCTTGATGACCAAAATCCAAATTATTTATTTTATACATAAATAACCATTAAAAGTACATGTTCTCCAGGTAGGAAATTTATTTCCTAATATTTCAACTTACTATCCCTTACACAACCAATAATATTGGCTAAGCACAATATATCGTCACTAAATATATACTACAATAGGTTGGTTACCATAATCTTCAAGATAAATAAGATATTTTTAAAGCTACGTCACGTTAATGTTAACCCCCGCATTGTGTTATTGAGACTACTCGGAGTGGGTTATCTACAGATTAACACCGTTTTCTAGCCAGGATGGGTTTAGATTTTGTTTAGCGACTTCACTAAATAAATTCCTGTTACTCAAACGGGAATCAAGTCCACGACTCAAGGTATACCATGTTTATTAATACTGTAATAATAATAAATAAATAATCATATAATCATATAAGTAATCTGAAATCCAAAAAAAAAAAATTGTTTTTTTTTCTTTTTTTTAAAGTTATAAGTTCTATAATAGTTCAATAATTCAATTATTTCTATTTATTAATTATCCATTTTCTATATTATTTCTAATAAGAATATAGTAGTCTTAAAATATTATTATTTAAACATCAATACTGCTTATATTCAGAAAATAAATTCATAAATTCAGATAATAAACTATACCTGTAAGTAAATACCCTGCTTGATAAGACAAATATAACAAACGTGGCGATCATGGCGACATGGATGCAGGAAACTGTTAATATTTTGTCAGGAACCACTAAGCAGCTGGCATATATCGCCATGACAAGTACGTAAAACAGAACCACAAACAGCCATATTATATAAAGAATGTATAAAGGGTGTTTTGATTTTTCAAATCCTGCAATCCAAACGAGCCACCAGAAGCTGCCACAAAACTTTTCTAGATTTTTCTTTTCTGCCTCTTTCTGGGTCATTATAAAATATGTACACGTTGACCTATCTTACTTTCGTTTCATTTTCTTTTCTTTCAGCTTAGTGACCTGTAAAAGAGATTGTACTTAACAATTTACAATTCTTAAATCGTTTCCTCACTATAAATAAATAATATCTTTTTATTGTTTATTTAAATGAGTTCCGCAACATTGTGCGCAAAAGCGAATAGCAGAAAAGAAAAAAGAAAGAAACGGAAAACTTGTGAACTATGGCATACGGTGGTTTTTGATACGGTTCATTGGCATGCCAGTTTAATATGAAACAAAATATTGTATATGGAAACATCAGGGTGGTGAAAATAATATAAATGAAATTGTATGTATCGACGGGAGGAAGAAAAAGGAAGAAAGAAAAAATAATAATAAAATAAGGAAACGAGAAAATAAAGAAATGAATAAATATAAAAAAATAGAATGATAAAATAGTTCTCCTCTTCTAATAGCACTCTTTTGGTCAGAATAGAAGACTCAGGTTAACCATGTGAGTTAAGGCGTTGGTCTCTAATTTGATTCTAACATGGGCAATAGGAATTTATTTAGTGAAGAACTCATTAAATAAAATCCTTAGCCCCACCCTGGCTACAAAATGGTGGTAACCTGTAGATAACCTCACGTAAGAAAAGAAAGGCCTCACAGTTGTTACAACAAAAAGTTAAACTACTCTGAAAGAACGAGGCCTTTCCGTTCGTAGCTGAGATAATAATTCCTTCACCATCCAGCACCTTAAAAAATGGATGTAGATAACCCATCCTAATTACCCATAACAACATGAAGTAGCCGTTAATAAACAATAACTTAACTTGCTGTCACAGATCGTTTTACCGGAAACGCTCCAGAAGCAATCTATAGGCCAACCTCTTGAACCAAAACCTGGAAGGGTAGTTAGTTATCTTCACTGAGTTCAATTTTCTTTTTATTCGCAGTTCATTATTATAGTTACAATATTTTTTTCTTATAATATAAAATGGCGCTGTGAAAATATAATGAGACAAGCAACACGTATAAAGCTACGTGTGCATGGAGTTAGCAGTTAAGTGAAATACTTCTTTATTGTGTGACTATCATGAGGAAATGTGTAAAGTAAATAAAAAACACTTTTTCCATTGGAATTTTAGATCCGGAGATATAAGAAGAGAACTTTCATGATTTATGATGCAACTCAGTTATCTAGTTCAAGGGTAGCTACCCTGGGCGCATAGACGTTTAAAAATTTCTGCTCGACTTTTTAATGTCATTAATGAGAACACCATCATTGTCAAAATATGTTGACATTATCATTGCCTGGAGTTGTAAAAAGAGATCCATCTCGGTTTAGTTAAGCTGCCAAAAGAAGGCTGTAGGCGGATTTCTGTATGTGTATGCGCCAGTCATCTAAAAGTTCTGAAAAATGATAACCAACCCACCACACTCGTGGGTAGCTAATTCGGCTTAGGAAAGATTTGGATTTATTTTGTACCTATGAAAGAAGCTACGGCTCTAATTCGCTACCTGTGTACAGGGCGTAGACAGTTACTGCACTGGCCTAGATTACAAGGACGCCTTAGTTCCAAAAGCATATGTCATATCCCCCGTCATATTATATATATATATATATATATATATATATATATATATATATATATATATATATAATTTTCTGGACATGTACATTCCATCTTTCGATATTATTACTGTGGGGAGGAACATTCTGTTTCACCCACCGAACAAAGACATCATACGGGACTGGCTCACCCGCAGCTATCAAACAAAGTCCGTCACGCAGGGACTGCGTAAACTAAGCAGATTTTCCATGTGCAATTATAACCCGCCCTTCATCACATCTCATTTTATATTTCTAAGTAAATATCCGATGAATAGAAGTGGGGCTGAAATCATGAAAGCACAAATAACTCGCTTGATATATGAGCAACTAAAAAGTGTAAAGAACAACAATTGTAGAATGTCAAAAAATTGACTTCACGTGGGAAATCTTCTTAGTTTACGCAGGCCATGCGCGACGAACTTTTTTTGAAGTACGGGTAAGGTGTTTATTAAGAAGATAGAGTAATCCCAAAGGTTTGGTAAGAAATACTCTGTTTTCATAATTATTATAAAGGACTACAAAATTGCGATGCCTTAGTAAAACAATACACAACACAAGAATAATTCTACCAATGTCAACATCAATTATTATTTACACCCCAGCCCATATGAGTGAAGGAGCTGTTCTTAATGCACTAGAATAGTGGGGTCTATTTCATTATGGGCATTAGGAATTTATTTATTGACGAACATACGAAGTAAAATCCTTGGTGGCACACTGGCTAGACAATACAGGTAAATTGAAGGTTATCAATCCCGACTAGAAAAGAGGGCTTACAAAAATTAACATTAAACAATTTATAAATTATTATACTGGTGACGTTACAGGATTTGCACAAGTAAGAGATTTTATTGATGCATTAATAATTATTAAGCAACTAGTTTGTCATTCTTAGCGTCGTCATTTTTAGGAGTACAAAGAAACAGGAGAGTAGCTACCCCTTAATAGATACTTTCTCACCATTAGTCCTAATTTTAAAGGGTGTTGAGAAGAAGGAAAGTAGCTAGCCCATAGTAAGTACACTACTGTTTCTTAGTGTATCACTTTTTAGTGGTACTATGAAGAAGGAAAGTTGTTAGCCCATAGGAGGTACCTTTTTCCTTTTTAGTGTCCCAAGTTTTAGATGGTAATAAAAAAAAGGAAAGTTGTTAGCCCATAGGAGGTACCCTTTTCCTTCTTAGTGTCCCAAGTTTTAGGGGGTAATAAAAAGTCCGTCACGCAGGGGCTGCGTAAACTAAGCAGATTTCCCACGTGAAGTTTTGCAATAGAGAAATCGGCCTAATAACAACTGTAGTAGTAAGAAACCTCTAAACCTAAAACATTATTTAGGGCGTAATAACCCAGTAGTTTCTAGCCCCAAAAAATAGTTAACCTAACGTCTAAACCTATTCAGGAGGGACGAATAGTTATGGAAACGGCCGCCAGAGCTCTCGGCGGAAAGTCCGAACATAACCTACTGGCGACCACACGCAGAATACAAATGCAAATATCTCGGTTAATATTCAAGATACAAAAAAAATGTATAGAACAATATTTATAGTAAATTTAATTTTCAATAAGATTTATTCTATACAATTTTTCGATCCGACGCATAATAACAGAGATATTTTGAATTTTCAAAAATCTCCCCTCTAAACACCCCCTCCCACTGGTCCGATTTCAGCCATTAACGAACTTGATCTTCCTTTTTACATAAAACGATTAAATTCCGAGTTTGGTAACGATCAAACAAAAATTGCGACCGCTAGAGCGTTAACGGACAAATATATATATATATATATATATATATATATATATATATATATAATTTTGAACGGACCTCATTTTCGTCAGCTCGTGGGTAGGATCGATGGACATTTGAAGAAATTTTTCGAAACTCGCGTCAAGAGTACGAGCTCAATAGCTGATTTCCCTTAAGGGAAATCTGCTAAAAGAAGAAAAGTAGCTTACCCAAAGTAGGTATACTACTACTTCTTAGTGTCCCAAGTTTTGGGGGGTAATAAAAAGAAGGAAAGTAGGTTACCCAAAGTAGGTATACTACTACTTCTTAGTGTCCCAAGTTTTAGGGGGTAATAAAAAGAAGGAATGTAGCTAGCCCATAGTAGGCACACTACTTCTTCTTAGTGTCCAAGTTTTAGGGGGTAATAAAAAGAAGGAATGTAGTTAGCCCATAGTAGGCACACTACTTCTTCTTAGTGTCCAAGTTTTAGGGGGTAATAAAAAGAAGGAATGTAGTTAGCCCATAGTAGGCACACTACTTCTTCTTAGTGTCCCAAGTTTTAGGGGGTAATAAAAAGAAGGAATGTAGTTAGCCCATAGTGGGCACACTACTTCTTCTTAGTGTCCCAAGTTTTAGGGGGTAATAAAAAGAAGGAATGTAGCTAGCCCATAGTAGGCACACTACTTCTTCTTAGTGTCCCAAGTTTTAGGGGGTAATAAAAAGAAGGAATGTAGTTAGGCCATAGTGGGCACACTACTTCTTCTTAGTGTCCAAGTTTTAGGGGGTAATAAAAAGAAGGAAAGTAGCTTATCCAAAGTAGGTATACTACTGCCTCTTAGTGTTCTAAGTTCTACGGGTCTTAAAAACAAGGAACGTCCCAGGAACTAGCCCTGCGTTATTAGCAAATTTTGACTGGTCTAAAAAGAAGAAATAAAAATAGATGATTTGGGTCCATTAAGTATATATATATATATATATATATATATATATATATATATATGTGCTCACAGATTTAAAATATCTGTGAAATATATATATATATCTGATAGATTTTTGTTCATCTCGATATTATATCTGAGGAATCAAAGAAAATTAATTATTAATTTAAAACCGACGGTGATCACATTGCATATAACCTCTTAGACCTTTTTCAACAAAACAACTTATTTCCTGAAATTTTATTTTTTAGTTATTTTTTATTGTTCAGGTCAAGTAATATGAATATTTGCTTTGAGCAGAAACCATATTTAGAGAATTCGGTTGGTGTATTTCTTTCTTTATTTCTAAAAAATGAAGTATATTTTTGATATTACAGAATGTTGGAGCCTCCAATCTAACTTCGACAGGTGAACTAAAGAAAATAAATTGATAAATATGATATATGATTATTAACTATAAAAATAAACAGCAAGCATTCAGCTGAATATACTTACCTGTCCTGCGATTGAATTGGATGTGAAGGCAGTGAGTGGTTCAGAAATCTGTGCCCCTAGTATTTAATATTTAATTAATGGATGTCAGAGAGTTACTGAAATTCTGGAAGTTTTTCGTAGAATTATTTAACAATGTTAATCAATAAATTGTAAACAGTGTTTAAGCTAGTGGAACCAGAATTATTGTCGCCTAAACATTACCTTGTCGTTTTTGTTTTCATTTGTCTCTTTTAAAACTTTGGATTACTACTCATTTGGTTTTATTAGAGAAACAAACATTCATTTTAGGTAAGAATAATTTATGATTAACATGAAATACTCTCTTATGAACAATGTTTAATGCATAAAATGACCAGTGAATATCATATAAGTTTCTAGATTTTGCGTTCCATTCCCTCGACGTATGTGATGGGCTACACTTACTTTTGGTAAAACAAAAACTTCGTACTATATGGGCTTCTATCTCCTACAAGGATCATATAACTGGTTCTTAATTTAGGCTGTCTGTCTGGCATATGTATTATTAACCGAGCAAAGTAAGTTGCAGTTTTAACTCCACCGCCTATCATTTCGTCTGTTTCTGTGCCAGTCTCTCAGCTGCTAACGAACCTCAAGACAGAAATTTATGAATTATTTTGCCGATTTATAACAAAAAAAAAAAAAAAAATAACATTCTGTATAAATGAACTTCATAAATTAACTCCCTTTTCATGATGTCGCTGAATTGTTGATTGACAGCCAAATTCCGGTGAAAGTTCCTTTTAGGATATCCACAATGACTTTTAAAATGAACTCAGAACACAGATTATGGAAGCCAAGTGTTGAAAATAAGAAGAGAAACTCAAAAAATACGGGTACCCAAGGTAGTAAAAACTAGACTTCAATCAGTGGACAGAATTCTGCCAGGAAGAATGAAACGTTCTCAATGAGAGCGATCAAATCAGGAGTCGATTGTGACAGTCATCAAAAAAATATTAAAGGTTAAGAACAGTTGGGCGAAGCCAGGTTTTTGGATAGAGATTAGCCAAGATAATAATGATAATATTAGAGCGAGAATATTTCCGAATGGGAAAAATTAGAGGAAACAATTACGACCCTGAAAAATGAATGTCTGTTGCGTTTTATATGTTTCCGGAACATTACAAATATGCAGGAAATCTTGGTTAAGGTACAGAAAGTATGGGATTTTTATTTTAATTTTTGGATTAATAAGAATGAAATAAGAAGACATGGTAATTATGCCAATAATTAGAGTAATGAGGTAAAATGCGGGCGCTAAAGGTAATGTCAGTGACCATTTTTTGGAGGCTATGTAGATCGATGAAAGAATGTGGTTTGAGTACCAGATGGTTTTAGATTTGGGCCCACAATTACAGATTCCTTTGAAAGGTTGGCGTAAAGTGTGTATGAATATCCGTCTTTATGAACTTACACTCAAGCAAGCTTAAGGGATAGACGTGGGGTTTTTTTTTTTTTTTTTTTTTTTTTTTTTTTTTTTTTTTTTTTTTTTTTTTTTACCAGAGATCCAGGGGTAATCAGATGGCGGTTGGGAGACAGTGTGGCCTGCCGTGGTTGTCCCGACAGTTCCCCTTCTACTGAACACTCTGATGCTCTATAGACGAGGGTGAGACTGGGGAGGACATTTTATAATAGCGATGAGCCAGTCAATCCTAGATGGGTTTCACTTCCTTCAGTATGTGTCTTAGCGCCCTTTAAGACTAAATCTTATGTCTCATGAGACGTTATCAGAAAGCGGAGGTCCACACTGTATGATGTTCGCACTCAACTCCGAGTTTTGGCTCAATGGCCTTCTTGCTTGTTTGTCAAATACAGTCTTTCAACTCCAGTGTCCTGTTGGAATGCTTCACAAAAAGATTGCGATTAATCCATTTCAACACCGATGCTGCTTTAATTTTCTCTCACGCTTTAAATATAATTGGAGATTGATTTATTATTGGGAACATCTCCTTTTCTCATTGTTCCTGTTCCTGAAACTTGGGTTGTGGGTGGTGGTGGAATTATTACTGAATCCAATTTACGTGTAATGATTTCTATATTCAATTATTATTATTATTTTATTGCATTAAGAATATTACAGCCTTCATTCAAATGCATTTGGTAATGTGTGATATGTACAATACAAACGTCCTCCATCACTCCCGACAGAAGCTGCACCCCTTCACCACAATGAGAGGAGCAGCCTCTCCCTGCCTGGCAAGGAAGTCAAGAGCTAAGGAGGAATGGCACTTGATAAGAAAAAAGCCACTGCTATAACTTCACTTTACAGGAGATCTCTGGGCCATTGTCTCTTGAGGCGCCGTGGAGGGGAATATGGATGAGTGGTACTAGAAAGGGCTAGGACTTCTGGATTAGGATGATTGGATAGCCTGCTGTGGAATTTTCTAAATCTTAAGGGAATTAGGTCCTTTACAAATGGTATATTAAGATTTTTATGGAGGGTGTGGTTTGTAACAAAATATGGAGCATCTACTATGTTGCGCAGGACTTTGGATTGGAAAGTCTGGATGCTTCTGATGTTCGAAGGTTTTGCTGTACCTCACACTTCTATTCCGTAACTCCATATTGGTTTAATTAGTAACTTATGTATTGTTAGTATGTTTTCGGTAGACAAGTGAGAACTTCTATTTAGCAGTCCGTTGTCCGAATCGTATGTTAAGTTACTGTCTTTTAATTATTGTGTGGGATTTTCAAATAAATCTGGCGTTCTATATTCAGGAAGGTATTTCCCAATTGACGTGGGTAACAGCTAATATATGTTTTCTGGGTATGTTGTGATTCTTGGATAAGTTACTACCTCTATGCAGATGTTGCTCTATGGTTGACAGTGAGCAGCCCCCTTTCCCTTCGGATTTTTAACAGGTACTGGAAGGTCCGTGGTAAACATCATTGCGTTTCGAAGTGCAATTAAACAGGAACGATGAGGCTATTCAAGGGCTATTCAAAATGTTGTATTATTGCCAATTAATTACGAAATACTTTTTCTATCTTTGGTTTATTTCATCAGCCTAACAATTTTTTTGATGCCAGAATAGTACGAGCGGAATTGAGTCATATGTAAATGGGAAAAAGTCTGTCACGCAGAGGCTGTGTTAACTAAGAAGATTTCCCTCGTACCTCACGCATTTGCATTTATCTCAAAACGTAAAAGTTCAATGAAAATTTGAAAATATTTGGTATTTAGGCTTTAAATAATGTGCTTCATAGTATAGCAGCTTATTGTTAATATGACATGACTAGGAGTGGGGGTCTACTGAAGTCCGAAAACTAAAAAGATTCAAAACAGTGTTAACAGACATATATATATATATATATATATATATATATATATATATATATATATATATATATATACATATACACACACACATAATTTTGAACGGACCTCATTTTCCTCGTCTCTTAGGTGAGATCGAAGGACATTAGAAGAAATTTTTTGAAAATCCTCTTCTGGCATCATGAGTTCCCCTAAGGGAAATCTGCTAAAGACCGGGACTCGAGTAAAATTTTATCACTGGTATTTGGGGCAATATTAATTTTGCTTCTAATTATATGGATTCATAATCAAAGTGCATAGGAAGTAGAGTATTGAATCCCATTAAAAAAGTTAAAAAAATTAGGTCAGTCTTCGTAACTTCAAAGGAGAGGCGGACTTCATTGAACTACGGACTAATATTTATTAGAAGCAGATGAGTAGAATTAAAATGACATAAAAATGCCTCAGAATACTAATTAAGTTTTAAAAGTATTTCAAGTGTTCAAAAGTAGCAAAGTAGAAATGGAAAAAATTCGTCACATACACAAAAGGAAGAGGACTAAGAAGATTTCCCGATTCCTGGACAAGCTTATTATCTGATATCATCCATTCTCCATTTTAGCAGATTTGAGGTCGTATTGAATCAGCTATTGAGGTCGTACTCATGACGCGAATTTCGAAAAATTTCTTCAAATGTTCATCGATCCCTACTCAGGAGATGACCAAAATGAGGTCCGTTCAAAATTATATATATATTTGTCTGTTAACCCTCTGGCGGAAATTTTTGTTTGGTCTTTACCAAACTCGATAGTTAATTGTTTTATATAAAATCATAATTAAAAATAAAGATCAAGTTCGTTAATGGGTGAAAACGGACAAGTGGGGGGGAGTTTAGTGAAGGGATTTTTTAGTATTCAAAATATCTCCGTTACTATACGTTGGATCGAAAAATTTTATAGAACTATCCTTATTGCACATTAAATGTACTATAAATATTGTTGCATACATTTATTCTCTATCTAGAATATTAACCGAGATATTTGCATTTTTGAGTTTTCAGCCTTCAGCAAACTCCAACTTTTACTCGTGTTACATAAACAACGCTCTATTATGTAATAAATCACATCATTCGAAGTCTAAATACCAGATATTGTTTTCAAGAGATTTTTATTATACGAGATAAATGTAAATTTGTTCTGGTGAATCCCTCCCCGTCGAAAGTATTGTTTGATTGAGATAAAAATTATTCTGATTCATTATAAATTACTGTACTAGATATAGTAAATAGTTTTCAATAAAATTAATTTGTTATATTCTGATATACTTCAGTAATTGTTTTTCAACAGAA